>LKTO01000140.1:0-100764 GCA_001399465.1 Hymenoscyphus scutula | reverse complement strand
AAGTAAGTAAAAGAATCTTTAAATTATAAACTAGCTCTACTAAAAATAATAAATATCTTTCTAGTATTCTATATATCTCTACTTAAACTAGTACTACTAGAAGTACTACTAGCTCTACTTATAGAGATCTAGCTAGTTAATCTAAATACTAAGTATAAGGTTAAGAAGATTCTTAACTATAAACTTATTAGAGATAAGATTAAGTATTTAATTAAATAGTTAGATTATCTATATTTAGAGAATACTTAGAAGCTAAAAGAGAATATTAGCTAGTATTTAGCGGAGCTAGAGAAGTTCTACTCTTAAAACCTAAGTCTAACTATAGTATATAGTTAGAAGGGAAAGCCTTAAAGAAGTTTAGATTAAGGCCTAGGTCGAGAGTAGAGTCGAAGGCGTTAGATAAAGAAAGAGCGGCTAGCCGAGTAGCCTCTTCCTCTCGCCGCTTCTTTTCTTCTCGCTCTTTATTCTATATCTTTTCTCTTTTCTTAGTAGTATCTAGTTTATTAAGAGTATAGAGCCTACGATAGACTATATTAATACTCTACTCTCGAAGTTCTTATTAGCGCTACTTAAGCTTATATACACGAGCTAGACCGGCTATAGCTACCTTAAAAGCTATATCTCTTTTAAATTTAAGACGCTTTTCCTCGAGGTAAATGCTTTTAAGGTCGCTATTTAATTCCTAAAGAGCGTTATATTTAACGCCTTATCTAATACACTCTCTATACCTTTACGACTTATTATTTAGAATAAAGTACTTTCGATTATAACGTTAGTAGTTAGAATAAGATATAATAGTAGAACTATATATCTAGATAGTTTTAGAAAGTAGAATATATTATTTATACTTCTATGTTTTAGAGGATATAATAGAAGAAGAAGAAGATAGCTAGCCTTCTAACGATATTTCTTAGGTTATACTTAAGTATAGAAACACGCTAAGCTAAGAAGAGAATAGTATTACGAATCACGTATATATATAACTAGTAAAGACTAGGTAGCGCTCTAATAGGTTAAGTACTATTATATACTCTTATAGTATTAAGAGATTAGTTAGATTAGCTAAGCGATCTAAGGATTTCTTTATACTAGTATATATATAACTCGCTTATTAAGTTATATAACTATTAGAGCTTATAGAAGCTTATATTAGAGCTTAGAATCTAAGGATCTAGAAGATCTAACTATTAGTATATAAGAACGAAGGTTCTATATAAGACTAGTACGTCTACTATTAGATAGAAGCTTTATACTTAACTTAATATTATATTATTATTACTATCTTAATAGCTTTATAGTTAAGTAACAAGTTTACCTCTAAGTAAACATCTAGTCCGCGATTAATTCTCTTTATAAGTAATAAACTCTAGCGATACTTAGTTATCTTAGTTAGTTAGTTTAAGAATCGTTATACTTAAATACCTTCTAATTCTCTTCTCTAACTATATTCTTATATTTAGTAAGTATATATTAGTTTATATACTAAATATAGAGTAGTATAGGCGTATACGAAAACACCTCTTCTAATATATTCTTTTAAGCCTAGTTATCATCTATAACTATAACTCTAGAGTTAAATCTAAGCTCTTAAAAATACTAGAATATCTATATAAAGTCTTATTATATTTTATCTAGAAGAAAGTAAAATCTAATTAAGAAAGTTAATCTAGAGCTTATAATATCTATAAATACTTAGCTATATAGACGTGTAAATAAGTTAAAAGTCTTATTTACTAATTATATATAAGAGTAGTATATTAAACTTATTTATCTTATATATATTATTAACTAACGTAGTTTACCACCGAGTGGATCATATCACTAAGTAGATCACTTTTCCCCACCCCACCACCTTTAAGATAGAATTAACAACCACAACGTATAGTATTAATTAATCTGAATCAGAATCTGATAAACTAGAAGTATTTATAGCTACTTAACAAGTGCGCGCATTATGACCAGACTTCCCGCAAGTGCTATATTGTCTTCTAGACGGCTGCCCCTCCTTTTAAAAACCCCCCTTAGAGCACTTATCGCGTCAAACCTGCTCCTCTACGTCCTTCTAAGCTAGTAAGTCCTACGCATCCTCTATAGTAAGTACACCCCCTTGACAGACCCGAGTCTTTTTTACCCTCCAGCGTTTACTAAGTACTTCATTTGCCTTACAAAGGGTACAGACTTCAGCAGATAATAAAGTCATCTCATAAGCTAACAGCTCTATACCCTTAGCTAGTATAGCAACTGCCTCGAAAATAGGTGTTAGCGAGCTTCCTTAATAACGTACAATACAGTTTTTAACTAAAGTTGTCTACAAAAGGGCATCGGTTAGGTTTCGAGGGGTCTGCGATACCTAGAGGTTGTCATCTATAGAGAGGTCTACGAGGGGGGTTAGAGTCCGTAGCCTTATATCAAGCTTTAAAAGAACCGTATCTAGATTAAAAGGCACTAAACCAGCTCCGCGGAATCTAGCTTAACCATTCTAGGGTATAATAGAGGCTTAATATCTAGCTTTAAAGGCAAGGAAGAACTCAACCTTCGTAATATAGTTAATATAAGCTTTAATAAACGTCTCAATCTAGAAACCATACTCCCGTTTTAGTACACTAAAACACCTAACATCAAGTAGCTAGGTTAAATAAGAAGAGTAAGGAGGTAGACAAAGAGTAATAATGTTATGTACTATATAATACTCTTGAAATTCGGCGGATTCATAACTCTCATGCCCATCAAGGACAAGTATCCGATATAGCCCCTTTACACAAGTAGAAGTATATTTATTAAAGTGCTTTAGCCATTCTAGACCCGTCTTATTATTTGTCCATCCGTTACTTGTAGGTTTAATAACCCAGTTGTATAGAAGGCCGCCCTCAGTATACCAATTTAAGAGGTGATTCTTTCCTTAGACTACTAGAAACGAAGAGACACTCTAACCCTCACTATTAATACAAATAATCGCTGTTACCCATTCCCGATTACCTGGCTGAACTGCCTTGCCTCTACTACGTCGATCCGCGCGTGTTATAACCATTAATAAGGAGATTACCCCTATTATAAAGCTAGTCTCGTCGAAGTTATAGAAATCGGAGTCGACGATACTATATTTGGCCTGTATATTCTTAACCAGTCGAAACCACGCGCCAATTAGCTCTAGATCTTTACATAAGGCTCTCTAAAAGTCATAGACGCGATTAAAACATGTCTTTAACTCTAGTCGTTGTTTAATAAATCGATATGCCTAGTTCTTCCCAACGCGTCGTGCCCCTCGAGATTTAAGTAGGAGATTCGCTATATCTTCTACACTAGCTAGACAGGGTGTAAAGCCTTGTAAATCTAGATCAAGTATATATCGAAGAATCAACTCCTTCTCTAGGTCTGTCAACTTATAACAATTAGCTTTAGAATCGAGGCAGTAGGTTCAGCCAGCTATTCTATTAGAGAGGCTTATATATAGTACTTTATAGATCTTTACTATAGAGTGTTTACTAAGCTTTTTAGATGTCCGAATAGCCTCGATTACTAGAATGATTCTTACTTCTTAGGTTTGAATTTCTATAGTAAATAGTTGAGAAAACGCGTGTTAAAGTTTTAAGGTAGTATAGTAGAGAAAAGTGATCTACTCAGTGATATGATCTACTTGATAGTAAACCACGTTAATATAATATTCTAATTAGTCTATATAAGCTAAATTAACTATAGATATATAATAAAGAGATATTATATTTAGTTCTCTAGTATAATAATAATTTTAAAGTATATTTCTTTATCTATAAGATACTAAATAAGAGTGTTATTTATAGAGAGTCTATATCTTTACTCTCTTTTAAAAGAGATATTTAGATTATATATATTATATAGTTAAAGTAGAGTAGTAGTTACCTCGCGAAGATATATAATTACTTAGCTAGACTTAATTTCTAAATATATATTAGATCTAATTACTTAAATTTAGATTATATTAAATAAATCTATATTATATAAAGATCTAGTCTAATTTATCTCTACTTATATAAGCTTCTAGTATATTAGATAAGAGCTAATTAACTAGCTTAGAGAGTAATTATATAGACTATACTCTATACTAGGCCTATAATAGAGCTTCTAATATATATTAATATATCTAAGAGCTACTATTAAGAACTAGTAGCCTGTTTTTTAAGTATTTATCTATTATTTATATAACGTAGTATACTAGAACCTCGGATACTCTAGAACCTTAAACACTTTAAATCTTATATAAAAAACGTCTATATATAACTATATACTTTATATATTTATTAATAAAAATATCTAAAACTGAATTTTTATTAAAGAAATAAGAGTTTAATACTATAATAATATTTACTTTAAATATCTACTAGTTTTACTTAACGATTCGCTTAAAAAGGCCTCTATAACTATTAACTATTTTTTCTTTCTTAAATAATACTTTAAGACAAGGTAAGTAATATTTAAAAAACTAATAAAAAGAATACTTCTATATTAATAGAATAAAGTTTTCAATTTTAGATATTTTTATTAATAAATATATAAAGTATATAGTTATATATAGACGTTTTTTATATAAGATTTAAAGTGTTCGAGGTTCTAGAGTATTCGAGGTTCTAGTATACTACGTTATCTATAAATACTTTTATAAATACTTTTCGAGTAGTAGTAGGCTATAATAGTTATAATTATATATAATCTTTACTCTAGAGCTAGAATTAATTTTTATAGACTGTCTAATATAGAATATATAATAGTACTATACTACCTAGACTTGAATTAAAGAATATAACTCTTCTTTTAAGCTATAGATAGCCTCTAGAGATAGTAGTATAGACGTAGAAAGTATAGTATCTATAGTCGATCTCTACTACTAATCGATACTCGAATATAAAACGCGAACTTTTCTTTATATAACTTTCTACCTTTCTATAATAACACTAAAAAATGCTATCTATATATACTTCTATAGAAGCTATTTCTAGAAATCACGTTTCTAAGAAGTAACCTACATCTTACGAAAGAGAGAAAATAGTAGAGATAGCGATAGAGAAGTTAATAGATACTAATATTATAACGCGTATAAATTACCTCTATACTACTATTATTAGTACTATCTCCTAAGACTTATAATATAACAACGGTGCTAATCTAGATAAAGAGAATAGAAGGAAGTTATATATATTTACTAACGAACGACATATTCTATACTATATACGCTAGAATCTAAAGAGCATCTATAAAGAAGTAAAGAAGAACTATACGCTAGATTATTCTACTACTACTATTAAGTGTATTCTTAAAGAGTATAGAATCGAGAACTAGCGTACGCGCCGCCGCCTCTTACTTATAGAAACGAATACGACTAAAAGACTTACTTAGTATCTAAGGAATAGAAATAGAAATATAGAGGAATAGAGTATATATATATAGAGCGATAAGTGTTTAGTAGAGCGAGAGAAGAGTAAAAGAGACAAGTAGGTATTCTATTCTTTATAGAATAATAAATAGATAAGAGATATAGTATAAACCTACGATTATAAGAAGAATATAAAGGTTATAGTCTAGAGATACTTTTAGAACCTTAGAAGAATAAATCTATATATTATAAATAGAGATTTTAAGTTAGTAAAGTATAGGTATAGTACTAAAAGCTATCTTAAGGTTCTTAATATAGAAGTAGCTCTAATATATAAGTCTTTAGACTCTAGATATATATTTATATAGAATAATACATCTATATATACTACTAGAAAGGTTAAAGAGTAGTTTACTAAATAAGAGATTAAAATAGTAAAGATCTAGCCTTCTTACTCTTTCAACCTTAACTCTATTAAGTATATCTAGTAGATACTTAAGAAGAGAGTCTTTAATATATTCTCTAATATAGCTAAAGATACTTCTACTAGTAAATATTTAAGATAAAGGCTTAAAAGTACTCTATAAGTAGCGTGAGATACTCTAGATAAGTCTAGTTTTAATATTTTATATTAAAGTATACTCTCTAGAATAGAGGCCTATATTATAGTAGATAGATAGTATATAAAGTACTAGCTTTTAAGCTACTTTTATTTTTAATTTCTAGTAGTATAAAATAAAGCTCTAGCTTCTATCTATCTATATATATAATTACTATTTAATTCCTATATAAATTAATATTATAGTAAATAAAAGAGTAGTTAAGATTTTAATAAGATATAAGGTAAAAAAAAAAGTATCGATTAGTAGTAGCCTAGTACTATACTAACGCTAGCTCTAGTAATTGCTTAGGTGTTAATTATAAGAGTAGTAGCGATAGTAAGAGTCGAATATCTATTTTTGCTATATGGCTATATTAGGCGTATATCAATTGTAGGCAAGATTATAGTACAGGTGGATACAAATGTGACGCGCATGTATTTTAGTAGTGGTGGGGGGGCGTGAAAACCCACACTTAGTCAGCTCTAAACCCACGCTATAGCGTGGGTGTGTTGGAACCCTAACGAGTAAAGCAGTATAGAAGGTCATTCCTTTAGAATGTTATCGTAACTTTTGCTTCTTTTCTGTTCGCCAGACTTTTTGGCAGATGAAACTCAGCTGTTGAGAAATGGTCAATTTTATTCTCAATGAATTCCTAGATATCCCTATTGTAGAGGTATTCACAGGAATGTTCCTCAATTTAGACCTTGGGTGTCTCCGTGTGTTGATACCCCTGAATATCAGTTCGCTACCACGACCCCTCTTTCCAGAACTTTCCATGCCTTTACCAATCGGCAGCAAGGCTGACAAGCTCCCAAGTGCAACTTCCCACCTCAACAATCCCTTCCTTCTTGACTCACAAACAGCAGTCAGTGATAAATTTTCTAATAATCATTGAGTGATTGGTTTTCCCCCTTTTATTGAAGAAATTGAATAAAACAGCACATATATCCCACTTTGTTTGAGGGATGAGGCAATGAGGCTGAGTGAACTGCAGCACCCCCGCAACAAAGACCCCTAGCCCTCAAGGTCCATATTACGTCTTCCCTTCCTGCTGCCACTAGTTGATTGCTAGCGCGATAAAATACAAGACATCCAGGTTCTTGGGTTTATTTTGGTTCGCATCCGAACCCCAGACTTTTGGGTCGCCGATTACGCAGCTGCATACACCTCAGACAGTATCCGATCTGGTTCCATCTGCCGTGCAGGAGTTATTTGAAACAAGAGAGCATGGCAAAGGACGAACCACGCGATGCGACCAAGGCATTGGAATTCAAGGAGAAGGGCAATCGGTGTTTCCAGAATGCGGATTTCAAAGGTGCCGAGGCATGCTACACTCAAGCGTATGTCTCATTCTCTGGTCTCACTACCGATACTTGTACCCCTCTCATTCCAGCCCATATCCATATCCTCAGCCTCCTCGGTCGATTTGCTGCAATCGTGCGTACTAATGGGTATCTGTAGCATCAACCATGACCCCACCAACCCAACTTTCTACACCAATCGTGCAACTGCACTCCTTAAACTCCTTGACTTCGAGCCCGTCATTTCCGACTCTCTGCAAGCTATCAACATCCTCCCTGAGAATATGAAGGCATACTATAACCTTGCACAAGCCCAAATCGCTCTTTCCCACCCTGGCGAAGCCCTCTCCTCTGCGAAGAAAGCCCATGAACTGTGTGTGAAAGAAGTACATAGCGAAGGCAAGGGGGGAAGTAGCATCACCAAGATCACAGAATTAGTTTTGCGCTGCAAGAAGGAGGATTGGGAAAGGCGGGAAAAGGCAAAGGAGAGAAGCCGAGGGGGACTAGAAGGAGAACTTATCGGGCTTCTAGAAAGTCAGTGGAAGAAGGAGGAGGAGGGGTTGATTGGCGAAGGGCGAGAGAGCGAAAAGGAGGATCTGGAGAGGGAATACAAGGGCAAGATTGACGAGTTGAGGAGTACATTTGAGATGGCGAAGCTAGGCGGGGAAGCGGAGAGGAGGAAGAAGGTTCCGGATTGGGTGATTGATGATATTACTTTTAGTGTCATGTATGATCCTGTGGTGGTATGTTATTCTCTTTTTCCCATTTTTCCCCTGACGCTTTTGAAGAAATTCAATGCTAATTTCTTTGGGATAGACCAAAACGGGACAATCGTACGATCGCTCTTCTATTATGGAACATCTCAGACGCAGTGCTACCGATCCGCTGACCCGAGAACCTCTCAATCCTGCCGATCTACGACCAAATCTTGCACTGAAAGCTGCGTGCGAAGAGTACCTGGAAAATAACGGATGGGCTGTGGATTGGTGATTACTCAACCATACCCCCGATAACGAGTTACATGAACAACGAGACGAGTTGCACAAAGAGAGTAACTTAAGCAAGAAAGCTTAAAAAAGCACGGAAGAAAAATTCTACAAAATCCTCCCCGGATTTCGTAAAGCATACGGCTCCAAGCCGAGCAAAGGGATGATGGAAGTTGACCCGTACAGTTTTGAAGCGAGTTTTCTAGCGAGTTGATGGATGCATTGCAAGGCGTTAGTTAGCGTCTCTACTTTTTCAGATGGATATCAGCATTTAGGTTTTCCTCTCTTCCATTTTCTTTTTCTATATATTACAGTATTACAGTATCCGGACTGTCTGTCTGTCTGGTGCTGGACTTGGGGGGTTACCTATTCCTCATATTGCTAGGTGGAGGGAGATGATGAAATTATGATTAGTGTGGAATATATATCTCCTTTGAATAAGCTCTTTGAATAAGCAATATGCTTTTTCATTGTATCTGCCCCTTTGTTGTGATTACCGCGATGATGAAAGTATGAGTAAGGAGATGGATCTTGGAGAGTGGTTATTTTCCCTTGTATTTTCGTGGAGGGGGTGTTTTGGTAGTATACGGGGTTTCTATATTTTTCTGCCTGTTGTCTGGATGATTGGTCTTTTTAGCAAGATATTGTTGTTGAATTTTTATTGAAGTTTTGGAATTCTAAATTTTTGCTTGGCCCTGTGGGTTGTGGTATACAATACTATTTAGGGAGTAACCATGTTATAAAGCGGATTTCTTTGTATTTGGTACTCTCTTTGAATTGTAGACTATAGAACATTTGAGCTTTGCATGTTGCACAAAGAGGCAGGTTTATCAATGACTGAATAGGGGTTTGTTGCACTTCACGCATATGAACTGGTTCCAGTGGTCTGCAAAGCGGCTTAGTGGAGGAGAATCCTTCGTCATTTGTACAATAAAGGTATAAAGGAGCTGATACCTAGCTAAAGCTCGGTTGTGATCTTGAACTCTTTTGGATTGGTGGACAAAGGAAACACATAATTCAAAGCAATACAATCCATTCTTATCAGCTTCATGAGAGTTTATAAAGAAGTCCTTCCTTTAAGTTTATATCAAGCGGCTTCTTAACAAAGAGACAAAAAGATAATGTAATTGTATATATGTAGCCCGACTTCCCGATTGTTTTCGGTTCGAGAAGATCCAAGTAAACAGTTATTTTCACATTCATTCCCTCAAAATCTTTCCGGAAAGTTTCGACAACTTTTACCATTTTATTATTTTATATCACTCAGATCGACACCATGTCTATTGATTCCATTTCCCAAAGCATCCGAAGATTCGGTAACAGCAATTGCAAACGACTTTTCCGCGCACTCTACGTTCTCCTCTCATACATTGACGCATATCTTGACTCCTTGGATGACTGGCTAGACGGGGCGGCGGGCTTCGAAGACGAAGAACCAAAACCCCCACGATGGGAAACCATCCTCCTTACCCTTCTTTCCCCCTTCTTTCTCACATTCAAAATACTCCTCGGATTAATCCCCCACGTCCTTCGTTCCCTATTCACATATGCAATCCTCAAGCAACTAATTGGCTTCCTGAGCAGTCTGATCAACGATCATCTCCAACTCCTCCTCTACTGCAACGACTGGCTAAACAACGACTTCGCCATCGAAACCCTCGAATCCGAAGCCCGATGGGGAATAATCCAACCCATCCTCACCGCCCACGTCCGCACCGCCCTCACCGCATGCCTCGTAGCCCTCTTCTTCGACTTATCCACGACCTCAATCCTCGAATCCCTCATCCTCTTCGCCTTCCAACGTGCCATCCTGGAACTGAACCAGAAAATCTTCGATTTCATATTACACAATGATACCCTAGAAATCCACCTCTGGCGCCGCTTCAGTATCCCCCCGAAAACACAATGGAAGGCAGAGGAAGTCGCTGATATCACTTCAATGGTATTCACATTCATCTTTTGGGTAAGTCGTATGTTTGAGACGTTGACGGGACAGATGGATAAGCGGGAGTACGAGTGGAGACTCTTGCGCATCTGGATCATGTGGGTGGATTTTGCGAAGGCGTATTTGCCGAATCTGCCATTGCCATTTGTGCAGGAGGATTCTCCGTATGCCAATGAGAGGTCTATGTTTATTATGTTTTGTCTGGGGGGACTGGTGGTTAATAGGATTTTGATTTGGTGGTATTATGGAGGGGGGATCGCGAGGTATTTTGGTGGGTTTTTTGTTTCGAGGTAGAGAGTGGAGTTGTTTTTGGGCTCTTTTATGTTGATTTCTTGTTTAATGATGCTTTTCTTTTCTGAGACTTGAGATTTTGTGCTTCTGCTACTTGAATATTATATACCTAGGTACAGCGATTCATCTTTATTACCCGTATGCGACTATGAATAACTAGAATCGTGTGAGCTTAGGAATCCTCGTAAGCAATCGTGATCCTAGGGGAAGTATGTTAAAAAATTTGGAGCAAATAGATGTGAAATAGAGGATCCTCATAAGTGTACGAAAATAATTTCAGCCGAGCCAACCGTTCTTCCTTCAGTGTAACTTTACATTCAAATTAGGGCCCTAGTTCTCCCTACCTCTTTGTGTAACCTAAGTTCTTGTATACTAGCATCCCATTGTGAACCTCACTAGCATACCATGAGTTCCTTACTAATATATTGGTACGAAGTATACGTGATTAGAGAATATCTGAAGAGATTGTAAAGGTGGTAATTTACAAATTCAAATTCTCGAGATAATACTAGAGTATTCGGTATATACAACCTAGGACTAGATTACGTACTCAAATCTAAATGAAACATACACGAAAACAGAATTTAATAAGTAACACACAAATAGTTAAGTTACTCTACAGGAATAGAAAAAAAGAAAGAGAAAGAGGAATTACTAAAGTAGAAAGTCTTAGAACCTAGCAATTACTATAAAGTAAATATACACTACTATTTTATTTTGCTTTTTAAAATCGAGATAATAACTAAAGAGATTTAAATATTGACTAATCTGTTTCAAAAATTCTGTTCTTATGAATTGGAAACTATATACGTTTATAATTAGCTAGTAACGAACTAATAACCCAAATTATCTCATGTCTCTTTTAGTAGCCACTCTATTAACTGTCAATACAGGTAGACTCACAGTGTATGCGACAGTGGTCAAGTATCAAATGGATAATGAATTGTAGTAAGTGATAGAATTTCATATAAAAGTGATAGAGGGGTGAGGCCCATGATCCTGGTTATATAGGTTGGAATACTAGTGAGGTTCGCTCCTGCCCCAATAACATTTGAATTAGCTGCGATGGTGGATTAGCAGACCAGCAGTTGCGTAGCTCTCTGCGTAAGCTTGGCAAAATTTTGATCGGTGACCGCTTCACTTTCGGGATACCTTCATTATTACTAACACATATTTAATGGTGACAGGATTATCTGCTACAGCCTCGCAAACCCAAAATCCTCCCAAAGACTTTTTGTTGCAGACTCAGAGATCATAGCAGACTCAAAGAGAGCAAGTAATTTGACCCCCCTAATCCTACGACCGCCAAATAGCGCCATGGCCACTCGACCAACGTTTCTCAACATCACCTTTGATGTTCGCAGTATTATTCTCGAAATCCTCCTTGTCAGTGATGATCCGATCAAGCTACGACGTATAAAGTATACCAAAGACAACTCCGCGTCTCCCACTTTGACGAATATCTCGCGAACCTGCCGCCAGCTATCAGAAGAAGCAAAAGCTGTGTTCTTCAGCAAAAATTCCTTCCTATTTGGGGTTCCTGCGTACATGACGACAGTTCAGCCCTTCTTTTGTATGCATCTCTGCTCCTCTTAATTATGACTCAATCGCTAACGTCTCACAATAGCCCCAGAGTTCAATTCAGGTCCTAGAGCCCGTGCAATGAAATTGTTGATGCAAAACATTACAATTCCCTACGTTCTGAGGAAAGATTGGTCTGGCCTGCGGTTCTTTTACCTCAAATACCACTCTTTTGACAACATAATTCTGAACGCCTTGAATGCACTGAAGTCATATAAAGAAGTGCGAAACTTTGAGCTCCTCGCTTATATGCCACCATCTGTCTACCTCTGCGATGAACATTTCGCAATGCACCAGAAGCAACACAACTTGCCTCAAGTCCCTCGAGACGATGTGTGGCACCAGTGCGATGTATTTGATACTTTGGACAGATACGACGCAGGAAAAAGGGGAAACCCGGGAGAAAGTGCCCAGCACCACAGGAGTGATCTGGAACCATTTGGGGTCAGGAAAGAGACAGATACAAGGATGAGGGCCAATGGATTTGTTCATCACTTTCCCCATATCGAGACACTTAGGGATCTGAACATTGGTGCAGCCCTGAAGATTGTGGTTTTAGACCAGAAACGGATGGTCGAAAAAGAAGTAGAGTGTAGTTGGTATGCGCTTTCTTGGATTTGGGAGACCATCAAAAGAGTGGAATCGCGGGAGCTTGGAGTTGATCTGGAGATGCAGAAGGGCCAGTTGAAGGTGTTTGGGAAGGAAGCCCGCAAATTGTCACCCCTGACGAGTTTCTACCCTAATTCTAACTGCTAGCTGACTTGATCCCAAAAATTTTCAAGAAAATGGCCTAGTGATGTTCAATTTAGATCACTAATTAAAGAATTGACCAATTTGGTCTGAACACACAGCTGATTTTACTACAAATTAGAAAGAAATATAAATACTCTAAAGTCTTTTAAACTACCTTAATTATCTAAATCTATATCACTAAATAATCTTAAAAATTGTCTATCTAGGTTAAATAAGTATCAACCTAATACTATATAACTTTTAAAAGTCGAGAACTTGATTTAGTTAATTTAGTTATTATTAACACTTAATTAATTTAAGAAACTTACAAATTAAACTAAACTTATATTTAATCCTTTATAATTAAATAAACTCTTTAGCTTTAGCTAATTAACTTAGTAACTCTAGATGTTATTAAACACTTAATTTTAAATAGAGAAGTTACTATAAATATTTTCATGTTTAATTCTCAAGTTTCCAATAGTTAAGTATAGTTTATCTATCTTGGTTGCTTATTAAAAAATTTATCTTAGCTATTAATTTTACTAGTCTCACTACCACATCGTCTAACCTATGCCACAATTGGTGAATACCGGAAGCCATCCAAAAAGATACCACGTGACAGCGCGTCTCGCCAAGAACCTTGAATGGATGTCATCAATGATCCTCCAGCAAATTCATTGAAAGACAGCAAGACACTGATGTAGTAACCTCAACTCCTCAGGCAAAATGCCACTCCAAGCAGCTACCGTCTCCAATCGCATAGTACGAAAGCGCAAACGAAAAGAGCCCGATTCCAACGAATCCCCAAAAGCCCCGTCCGAGTCTACCCCTCAATCCGAAGGCGCATCTGCTACGAGTACCTCGAGTACTTCAACCCTCCCTACCAAGACTCACGATGGCGGCAAAAAGCCCAAAAGGGTCCCCAAACCAAAGAACGCACCACCCACACTCTCTCGAGCCTCCTCAACATCCTCAAATCCAGTCACCACTTCGATACCATGGCCCCCTTCATTCCAGGCTCTCGAGAAAACTCATCGAGCATTGAATCTTGTATTCACATTCTGCTCTACGCGCAAACACGTCATTACTACTTTCGATACCATAAAAACTGCGGTGGAAGGACATATCAAGAGGGAGTTGGAAATTGAAGATGTGGCGAAAATTGTAGCATTACGGCCCGGAGGCATGAACTTCTCCTACGTGGATGAGGCTATGTTGACCATAGATGTTAAAGGTGCCGAGAGAGACGAGACGTTCAAATCCCGGAAAAAGGATTGGTTCTCACAGAATCCCGCGCCGGATGTTAGTGTTGGTGGTGTTACTGGGACTCGAGGTCTGGGCGAGGAAGAAGGGGAAGGGAAAGAGGTGCTGTACTTTGAATTCGTGGATGGGGATTTGAAGAGGCAGGTTACAAACAAGAAGACTGGGGAGGCGACGAAGGCCACGAGGAAGTTAAGGGACGAGGAGCTGAAGATGCCTGTTTTTAGTCAGAAGCAGATGATGGGTCTTATTGAGAAGAGGAATACGAAGTTTGGGTATGCGATTAATGCGTTTCTAAATCGTTGTGAGGCTGATAACGAGGACCCGGAAATAGCTCTGAGGAAAGAGGCGGAGGCTTTCATTCCTGTTCCTAGTCATTCGAGAAGCCAAACACCAAAGCCGGATTTTAGTGTTCTCCCAAAGACAATTCCGAAGGAGAGGAAATCAGTCTCGGAGATTGTTGCAGAATTGAAGGAGAGTGAGTGGTATACTGGACAGATTGTTCCCGATGGGCATCGAGTTTTTGATCCTCAAGAGGCCATTTATGGGGATCTGAACTTTCAACTCAGTCAGAATTTGGTTAATGCACTTTATAATACGAAGAATATTACTCAATTCTACGCCCATCAAGCGGAAGCAATCAATAACCTTCACGATGGCCATCATGTTATAGTAGCAACTTCTACTAGCTCAGGAAAATCTTTAATATATCAGATACCGGTGTTGCACGAATTGGAAAGGGATCACAATACCAGAGCAATGTACATATTCCCCACCAAAGCCCTCGCACAGGATCAACGACGAAGTCTAAAGGAAATGATGCGCTTCATGACCGGCCTCGAAGAGACAATCGTGGAAACCTTTGACGGGGACACAGACATGAAAGACCGCAATCTCATCCGAGACGAAGGTCGTATAATCTTCACAAACCCAGACATGCTACACATCACCATACTTCCCCAAGAAGAAAAGTGGCGCACCTTTCTTCAAAATCTCAAATACGTGGTTGTAGATGAAATACACGTCTACAATGGACTTTTCGGTTCTCATGTTGCTTTCATTATGCGGAGATTGAGAAGGATATGTGCAGCTGTCGGGAACCGACATGTGAAGTTCATTTCGTGTTCTGCTACTGTCGCGAATCCGGAGGAGCATTTCAAGACTATTTTTGGGATTGAGGATGTTAAGATGACGGATTTTGATGGGTCGCCCTCGGGGAGAAAGGAATTCTTGTGTTGGAATACCCCGTTCAAGGATCCTGGTGACCCCTCGAGTGGCCGAGGCGATACGCTTGGGGAGGCGGCGCGTTTATTCTGCCAATTGATACTCAGAGGTGTTCGTGTGATTGCTTTTTGTAGAATCAGAAAGGGATGTGAGGCTCTTGTGGGTGCGGTGAAGCAGGAACTTGTTACCCTGGAACGGGCAGACTGTATGGCGAGGGTCATGGGGTATCGAGGAGGCTATACACCACAGGATCGAAGACGAATTGAGAGTGAGATGTTTGAGGGGAAGCTTATGGGAATTGTTGCGACGACTGCTCTCGAACTTGGTGTTGATATCGGATCTCTGGATGCTGTTATTACTGTTGGTTTTCCTTATACGATTGCCAACTTGAGACAGCAGAGTGGACGAGCCGGAAGGAGAAACAAAGATTCTCTCTCCGTCCTTATTGGGGATTGCTTCCCCACTGATCAGCATTATATGCAGAACCCGGACGAGATCTTCACAAAACCAAACTCGCAATTACAGGTCGATCTTCAAAATATGCTGGTACTGGAAGGACACATTCAGTGTGCCGCATTCGAGATGCCCATCCGCGCTGAAGAAGATGCCATCTACTTCCCCAAAAACCTAGCCGAAATTGCAGAAGAGCGGATGGTCAAAGATGAACTCGGATTCTACCACTGTAACGATCGATTCCGCCCTTACCCCTCGAAGCTCGTAGCCATCCGAGATACAGAAGAAGACCACTTCGCAATCATCGACATCACTCACAATCGAAACACCGTCCTTGAAGAACTTGAAGCCTCCCGCGCATTCTTCACTCTCTATGATGGTGGCATATTTCTGCATCAAGGTAATACCTATCTAGTGAAAGAATTCCTCCCTGATCGCATGATCGCCAAAGTCGAACGTGTGCGTGTAGACTGGACAACCCAGCAGAGAGATTTTACAGACGTCGACCCCATCGAAACAGAACTGATCTATCGCATTCCCACCTCCCTCTCCCGCGCCTTCTACGGCAAGATCAAAATCCAACAAAACGTCTACGGCTTCTTCAAACTCGACAAGAAGCGAAGAATTCTAGATGCGGTACAAGTCGATAATCCACCGATCATCTTACATACTAAAGGGATGTGGCTTGATGTGCCGAAACTCGCTCTGGAGATCCTGGAGGAGAAACGATTGAATATCGCGGGTGCTATCCATGCCGCTGAACATGCGGTTTTGAGTCTCATGCCTAACTTTGTGATTTCTTCACCTGGGGATGTTAGGACGGAATGCAAACTCTCTCAGAAGGAATTCATGCAGAAGGAAAGTACTCGGAAGCGCCCCGCGAGATTGACATTCTATGATGCCAAGGGAGGCGCGAGTGGCAGTGGAATCAGTACGAAAGCTTTCGAGTTTGTGGATCTGTTACTTAAACAGGCTGTGAGAAGAATCGAGGGGTGCAAATGCTGTGGTGAGGGGGAGGGCCCGGGTGGTTGGGGAGGCTGTCTGGAGTGTGTTGCTAGTGAGGGGTGTAAGCATGGGAATGAAGTGCTGTGTAAGGTTGGGGGTGAGGTGATCTTGAGGGTGTTGCTGGGCATGGATGTTGATGTTGATAGTCTGCCGATGGGTGATGAGGGGCAGCTTGGGGCGGGAGAGACTGTGGTCCTTGCGGAGACTGTTACGGGAAAGGGGAGAGGCGTTTTGGAGGTGAGGAGAGAGGATGGGATCGTTATTAAGCAGGAACCTGTTGATTAAGTGATGCATGTTTAAGCAGGTGTTTATGAGTTTATGAGGGCTTACGATTTTGTAGTTTTATGTAAAATTGGTTGGTTTTAATGAATAATCTTTGCGTGGAACTAATACTCGCCCAGTTACGTTTAAGGCATTCTAACAAAGATGCCGTCTCACTACTATGCCGCCGAATCATTTGAGGACAAGTGATCTTTAAAATTGCAGGTGAAAACAGTAACAAGTGAGGACACTGAGGAAACTTTACAAAATGGCTATCGTAAGTAGACATCTACCTTTCTACCTATCCTCCTATCTTCCATTTCTTTCCCATTTCTCCTCCAATTCCTTCTAGTCCTCCATTCCTGGATCCGTGTATGCGAATGCGGGGTTGTAGTTGTGGCTCTTTCGCGGTATTCGGCACCTAGCTGATCTGCGAGCGCGAGAGAGATCAGCTGGCAGGAGGTTTTTGTATACGAGATTTGTAAAAGGTATTGGTATTGAGGCTTTGCGAATGCAGGGTAGGAGGCTCTGTGGCAGAGAGAATTGGACGGCGTGTGTATCGTGGAAGGCTGGCGAGAGAAATAGAGAGTGAATTCGTGCGTTTGTGCTGTCGAGCGGAAGCAAGTTGGGGGGGTCCGCGGAGGGTCCTCGAAGCGCTCAATTAAGAGGTTCGATGGGAAGTGTCTCGAATAATGGTATTTGACTGTTTTCGTACTATTAAAGACACGAAATACACTTTACGGTTTCGATGTACGAAATGTACTATTAAAGCCACCACTTCGTGTATCTTACTGTGGTAATAACACCTTATATGTAGGAACCGTACTGTTAAAGCCACCGGCGATTATTGTGGATTTGGAGTTTACTCTTCAGAGCTTTTGACAAGGGAGTGGATCAGTTCAAAGATGCAGCCTGTTTGCAGGTAGCTTAAGTTACTATAGTAGGTTCTTATTAGTTTAGAACTTTATCTCGCGCCTTTATATTCTGACTATATAGCTTTATAATAGACCAAGTTAAACCTTAATAGAATGGGAGTATGGGTTCTTTTTAGATGGGAATTGGAGATTTAGATTTTGAGGAAACGTTAGGGCATATCACTGAGCAGAGTAAATGAAGATTGGGAGTTATTTTTTTCAATTAAGACAAGTCAATTAGGAAGGAAAAACAAACTATTAATACAACTCCAGTGTTGATGTAGAAAAGGAAAATGAAAAATGAAAAAATATAGAAATCACACCCAACCCTTCTAAGAAGAGTGAGATTAGAAGTCCACCGCACTAAAAATACAAAAGGAAATGGTGGAAATCACACCCAACTCTTTCAAAAAGAGTGAGATTAAAAATCCACCTACAAAAAAGAAATAACGACAACGGAAATCACACCCAACTCTTTAAAAGAGTGAGATTAGAAATCCGCCGCGTGTAAAGGAAAAATGAAACCCAACGTTCTCTCTGGAAAAGTACAAATGGGACAAGCCCCCGCTCAATAACAAAATAACTTTTTCCTCCACAAAAGCGGCGAGAACAAAAAAAACAAAAAGTGCCACCCCCTGTGAAATTACAATCCCTTCATTTCTCGCATCCTCCAGTGAAATATCATCAGTTCACTGAGAACTTTAGGTACACAGTGTTTCCAATAGGAGAGATAACTGGTCGTACCGAAATCCTTGATAACCAACAGAGGGGATTCAGTCCGCAAAAGGTAATGTCAGGTGCGACAGAGAAATTGTCCATACATGTCGGCTTCAAAACACTCTCAAGGCGAGTTATTGCAGTCAGTGAAATGTGAGGTGGGACGACGTCTGAGGTGATTCCGGTATTGCCTTGAAGTTGATGGTACAAGCCGAACATAAAGGCAAAAATGGCCGCAAAGGCGAAGAAACCGATGATACCGCTGAGGACAACAGAATATTGGGACTTCATTTTGGAAGCAGCGGATGAGCAAATGCCCGAGAATCTTTCGCTTAGGCTGATTTTGGGTTGGATATCATTTGTCGTCGCCGCAGCCTCCTCCATCTTGACACTCTCTACATATGGGGTTGTTTGAACTGCCATGATTTCGCTTAGGCCAAGCTGCATTTCTTCTGTAATTGCAATATTCTCAACCACAGTTGGAAGAACATATGGGGCTGTTTGGACTATCATGACCTCGCTCAGACCGAGTTGAAGCTCTGTCAATGTAGTGGCCTCAGCCATAGTTGGTGAAACATATGGGGTGGTTTGGACTGCCATGACCTTACTCAAGCTAAGTTGAGGATCCTGTGTCATTGTGGTGGCCTCAGCCATAGTTGGTGCAACATATGGGGTGGTTTGGACTGTCATGACCTTACTCAAGCTAAGTTGAGGCTCTCGCAACTTCTTTTCGCCCTCAGCCATGAATTGTGCCACATCCCCGGCCATTGTTTGAGACTCGTTTATTCCGGGTTGCTCTTCAGGGACTAGATCGTCATCATTTTGAGAAGGAACATCCGCCTTTTTCGACTTGACCGGCTTGTTGAGGGTTTCGAATATCTTCTCGATCATTTGAGGATCCAGGTTAATTCCCACCATCTGCAGAGCGATTTCCTTTGCGTCCTTGTATCTACCTCGAATAATTGCAATTTTGCCGTTCGCTTCGGTGCGCAATCTCTCGGTTTTGCCGTGCTTCTGTTGTTCCCTGTCAAGGTCACTTCTTGTAGTGCTATGAGCATCCTTTTCGTCCTTGAGTCGTTTTTCAAGATCCGCGATCTGAAGGTTTTTCTCTTTGAGTTTTCTTGCGTGTTCGTCGGTGTTGCTTGAAAACTCTTGGGGACCACCAAATTTCAAGCTTTGGGAAGTTGGGGCTGCGAACTTATTTGGGGCATTGTATGACGATGAATTGAACGTATTTCGACTATTGATTACTGCAGTATGGCCAGAGGAAGTCGACGAGGAAGGATTGACAATCGTTGCCAGCGTGGTGGGAATGAATGGTGGTGGAGATGTTTGTGGGGCATCGCCGAACAGACCAGCATACAGAGGAGTCGAATTCATATATTGGTGGTAACTGGCTATATTGGACCGTCGTTGTTGGGGTTGGCGGGCCTTTGGTTTTGGTTTTGGTTTTGGCTTTGGATCGAAGGTGAAGTTAAAGCCGTTCTCTGGCTTAACTTCCGTAGTGAATTGCGCGACATTTTGCGCATTGTCGCTGCGAGAGTCGGACTGGTCCATCTTGATGGCAGCAGGAGGTGGTTTTGGTAGATCGAGACTGAGAGAGATTGAGTATGAGTATGGTGAGAAAAGTATGGGTAGAGGGAGCATGTAAAGAAGATGGTTAAGGAAGGAAGAAAAGTTTGAATCGTGGATAATTGTACTCTCCACTAGCGTGTCTAAGCGAGGGTGGCTGGGCAGACTTTCCCCCCTCAGCAGCTATTCACCCTCACCTTTTGACTTTAGTTGCTTATTATAGCCAATCAAACTTCTCGACTGGCCGATAAGCAAGGAATCCCTGCTGGCTATGCGCAATCTAACCTACGTTAAGCTCTAGTATATTTTATTCACTAATTATACCCTTAAGCGAATTACCTTTCTACTTTATACTGTCTATTAGTAAGTCTAGTAAGTTTAATAACTAAGTTACATTATCAGTTATATATAAAGTAATCACGTTATTTAAATAAAGGTACTTAGATTATAGAAAACTATAAGAATTAAAATTAAAATAGCTATAGAGTAAGTTCTCTAACCTATACTATTTATTTATACTATCTAGAGTAACGAAGTAAATTAGATAAATTTATAGACCTATAAATATATAAGAGTTAAATAGTAGTTTTATCTATCTAGTAAGTTTAATAACTAATTTATATTATCTAGTTCTATAATATATTTCTCGGTCGAACTAATTACTTAGTCGAGCTGATTACTAGAATACTAAAACGCTATAACTTTATAAATATTATAACGACGTTATTTAAAAAACTCTAGCTACTCTAAACTAATCAAAATCTAAGATACCTTATATATATAAGTATTATATCTAACCTAATTATATAAACTATAACGTTACTACTTACCTTCTAAGCGCTAGCGCTATATATTATTACTACTCTCTTTCTACTAAGTTTAAGTACTTTAAACAATTTCCTCGCCTTCCTTAACTATAAGACTTCTACCTTAGTAAATATACCTCTTTCGCTTTCTCTCTCTTCTCTTTTTAAACTAATTTACCTCTTATAGCGCCTTGATTTCAGCTCTTATAAGAGTAGCTCTATATACTATAATTTAAGCTCCCTTAGTAAGCCGATTAAATGCCTCGTTGATTAATATAGAAGAGCTATTTTAGTGTTATATAATATAGTTTTTAAGATATATTATCTAGAATTTAAGCTCTATTATATTCTATAGCGTCTTTAAGGTCTAGATTAGCTTGTTTATAAAGAGTAGAGTTAGTATCTTAAGCCTTAGATTAAGGTAAGAAAGAACGTTCTCTAGATTATATAGTACTAAGCTAGTTACTCGAAATCTACTCTTAATATTCTACTCTATAAATATAGTATCGAATATCTCTTTAAATATAGAAAGAAACTTAAGCTTAGTAATATACTAAATTCTAACCTAAACGAGATTCTTAATTTACTTACTATATAATACCTTTAGTAAGCTAAAACAGCTAACGTTAAGAGGCTAGAGGATATAAGATAAGTATAGTAGTATATAGAGAGTAATAATACTATTATTCTAATAGTATTACTAAAATTAAACTAAAATATATAACTTATAGCTATTAAGAATAAGAAGTCTATATCGCCTAACTATATAACCTTTTATATACTTATTAAAGTGTTAAATCTACTTAAATCTAATCTCGTTTATTATCGATCTATTTTTACTTAATATAATTATCTAATCTTTTAGAAGGTCTAAGTTCTTATACTAAGCTAAGAGGTAGTACTATCTCTTAAAAATAATAAATAGAGAAAGTGTCTAACTATACGAGTTTATATCTTATATAATCGAAACCTACTCTCTATTTCCTAGCTAAGTAGTCTTTAGACGATTCCTTAACTCTAAGCTTATAAGAAACCTAGCTTCGTCGAAGTTATATATATCCTTCTTCGCGATTCTATATTTAGTAATTATATTTTATATAAGCCTAAACTAGTCTCTAAGAATTATAGGATCTTTATACTAAGCTCTTTTATAATTGTACTTATAGCTAAATTTCGTTTTAATCTCTTTATAGCGTTTAATAAAGGTAGAAGTCTAATTCTTATCTATAGAAGGCGCGTTACATTTAGAGAGAAGAAGGTCTACTATTTCTTAAATAGCTACTAGCTAGAGTAGGAATTCGTGTAAATCTAGGTCGAGAATATATTATATAATAGCTAGCTCTTCTTTAGAGGTAAGTCTTTAAATATTAGAAGAAGTATTATATTATAAAGAAATTCTATATATTCGGTTATAGAGAGTTATATAAGACACGTTATAGGCTTTAGTATAAGCTTATATACTCTTAAATTAACCTAAATTAAAGGCTTAAACAGCTAAAAGAATACAAGCCTCTTTATTAGAAGGTTAGAATTAATTAAGTAGTAGTATTTTAATTTTAAGTTAAGTATCGCGTTTTAGTATTCTAGTAATCGGCTCGACTAGATAATCGACTCGACCTAGAAATATATTATAAAGTAATTATATTATTTAAATAGAGATACTTAAATTATAAAAAACTATAAGAATTAAATTTAAAATAGCTATAGAGTAGGTTCTCTAATCTATACTATATACTTATACTCTCTAGAGTAATAAAGTAAATTAGATAAATTTATAGATTCTATAAATATATAGGAATTAAATAGTAGTTTTATCTATCTAGTAAGTCTATTTAAGAGACTATAATATTTAGTAATAGCTAAGGAAAGTAACTTAATTAATTAAGATTATAATCTATTTAAAGTTATATATTATTAAGTCGATTCTTATATAATCTTCGATTCTTATATAATCTAAAAACTCTATCTTAAAAATTATTAAGTAATAAAGTCTTAAATAATCTAGTTAATTTAAGTTATTTTAGAACTTAACTCTAAAAATAATTAGTTAATAATTTTAGTTAATTTACTTTAAGTTTAATCTCTACTATTCTACTTCTAAATAGACTTAAATACTTCTAAACTCTATACTACTTTATAACGAATCTCAAACTAACTAACTAAGGTAACTGAGTATCGCTAGAGTTTGTTACTTATAAAGAGGTTTAATCGCGGACTAGATGTTTACTCGAAGGTAAACTTATTACTTAACTATAATGTGACGATTCTCAAACTAACTAACTAAGGTAACTGAGTATCGCTGGGGTTTGTTCTTGCAAAGAGGTTCAATCGCGGACTAGTTGTTTACTCGGAGGTAAACTTGTCACTTAACTATAAAGCTGTCAAGGTATTAGTAACAATGTAATATTGAGTTGAGCACGAAGCTCCTATCTAATGGCAGACGTGCCAGTCTTATATAGAACCTTCGTCTATGCGTACTAATCGTTGGATCTTTTGGATCTTTAGATCCTAAGCTCCAATGCAAGCTCCTGCAAGCTCCAACGGTCATGTGACTCGGTAAGCGAGTCACGTGTTCCATTGTACAATGAAATCCTTGGATCGCTTAGCTACTCTAACCGATCCCTTGATACTATAAGAGTATGTAATAGTGCTTAACCTGTCAGGACGCCGCCTAGTCTTCACTAGTCACGTGTACACGTGATTCGTAACATATAAAGCTATTAAGATAGTAATAATAATATAATATTAAGTTAAGCACGAAGCTCTTATCTAATAGCAGACATGCTAGTCTTATATAGAGCCTTCCTGCTTATAGCTACTATAGTCGACTATTCGGCTATAGTCGATATAGTCGACACGTCGGCTATATCTCTTATCATGTAATAAGAGTGTAAGGAAATCCCTAGATCGCTTAGCTAATCTAAGCGATCCTTTTAATACTATAAGAGTATATAATAGTGCTTAACCTGTCAGGACGCCGCCTAGTCTTCACTTGTTACATATACACGTAATTCGTAATATACTTACTATTTTAGAGTCTAGAAAACTTTAAGAGATAGTCTTAGTAAGACTTATACTATTTTATTTTCTAGCTAATACTAAATAACTATAAAACTACTACTACTACTATTCTAGAAGCCTTTATATCTATATCTATTAGTTCTTACTTATAATACTTTTAGCTATAATAATTTTTATTATAGTTCTTTAAAAGTTTTAGTATAAAGAACTAGCTTTAAATATTATTATATAACTATTAGTATAAAAAAGATAGAGAGAGTATTTTAGTATATGTTTAAAATCGCCTATCTTCTCTGAGTATAGCTTATTAACCTACGAACTTATATAGCCTCCCCAGGTCACGTGATTATAGGGATATTCACTCTAAATATATTGTAATACTAGAGAAACCTTATAAAATAGCTATTAGAGTAAACAACCTGCCTGTCTACCTGTCTACTCTTCTTCTATTTTCTATTCTCTATTAAACTCGTACTAAGTTTAATCCTTCGCAGCTTTAATATATAAAGTGTACTAATAAAGCTACTACCTTCTATATCGTACTATAGTAGTAACAACCTACTCCTGTATCGTACCTAGTACGGCCACCGATAGAGGTTTGAAGAGTAAGAGGTTTACGTTTTATTTGTAAATGCGGGTTATATTTATAGCTCTTCCGCGATGAAGTGAATAAGGACCTTTTACGAGGGAGGTGTATATAGTTCGAGTATTCGGTCGAGGGTATTCGGTACCTAGCTGATCTGCGAGCGCGCGAGAGATCAGGAGGCAGTACTTTATATCTGGATTTGTATGTGCGGTTGGTGGGGGAGGGGTGTGAGGCTCTGCGAATCGGTCGTTTAAAAGCTGGCGAGAGAGAGAGTATTTGAGGCTCTGCGAATGCGAGGTAAATAAGGCTCTTTCGTAGAGTGAATTAGTGCCTTTGTGCTGTTAAGCGGAAGTAAGTTGAGGCTATCCGCGAAGGGTGCTTAAAGGGCTCAATAAAGAGATCAAGGCTTTTAAAGCTTGAGGGGGTCGGTTCGAGAGGAGGTTGAGGGGGCGCGTCGTTTGAGGGTCGATCGAGGTTCAATGGGAAGTGTCTCAAATGATCGAATTTGACCTTCACGGTTTCGATATATAAAGTGTACTAATAAGGCCACAACTTCCTATAGATGTACTAATAAAGCTACCACCTTCTATATTCTACCGCAATTTGATCCTTGCCGTACTAATAAAGCTATCGGCGAGTGTTAAGAATTAAGAGGTTTACTCTTTAAAAGCTTTAATAAGGAGCGCTTTATACGCTTACTATTCAGTGTTAGTATAAAAGAGGTAGAGAGGGTATTTCGGTATATATTTAAAACCGTCTGTCTTCTCTAAGTGTAGCTAATTAATCTACGAATTTATATAGCCTCTCTAGGTCACGTGAATATAAGGATATTCACTCTAAATATATTATAATAATAACTATAGACTTATAGTATTTCTAATTATAATTTATACTTTTCAGTTTAAAATTAATAATACTCTATTCTATCTATAATATATATATATATTATGTCGCGGGATATCACGTGTTAGAAGCACACAGGATAAGGGATCAGCTGATCAACCTACTTCTAAGCGAGAAGTATTATATTAAAAGTCCTCTACTTGAACTCTCTAGTAAAAGAGTTAAGTAATCAATTTAATATTCATTTTGCTTATACAACGTATAATATACTACTCTTAGTAACATTACATATTACTATCTAGATAGAGTAAATAATCACTCTATTTACGTAAACTAGGAAGACTATATAAGAGTATAGAGTAGCTACACTTCAGGAAGAGAAGATAATTAGTTACTAAACAAACTACGAATACCTCCCTCTACTACCTCTTTTAGGCTCTCATAGACTAGTAAGCGTAAACAGATCAGAGAAGGTAGTTCGATTCTACAGAAGGTTACTACGGGTAGACATATCATTCTTTATAATATGTCTCCATCAAGTACGGAGGTCAATGTCGCCCCTAAAACTTTATCTTAAGTATTCAGACTAAACACTTAAAATAAAATTAAGTGTGTCTAGACAAAATTGGTTGACTCCATAATTGGTGAATGTAATAGGGCCCTCGCAGAATCACTTCTCCACGAAAGCACAAAGGTGAAGCCGAATCGCGCATCTAAATAAATTTGTCAAACCGCTGATCCCGGTATATCGAGCAATTTAGAGTCTAAGTCTCCTAAGCGAAAATGAGGTCGAGGATTCAGCCAAACAATAAGATTCCTTTCCTTGTTTGTTCGTCATCGAAACTCATATTCGAAGCTTATACTTTTATACAATCATATAACCCTGTCCCTAGCTTCTTCTAATTCCTACGTAAACTTAAGTTGGACAGAAACTTGCCAGGAGGGGAATTAATGAAACAACAATTTCGTTATTTGATCAAGAAACATTCTCTATGCATGAGACTGTAGGTACTGATATACAAAGATAAAGCAAGGATGCAGAAAATATGGGCGGTGTCCATAAAAGCATAGAAATCACCAAGAAATATTTGGGAGAGATGGAGGGGTAGACAGCAAGCAGCAAAGGTAAAAAGGGACAGCTTGGTATGACGACGAAAACTAAAGTCCTACAAACCATCAATATTTAATACAGAATTGTCTAATAACAAGATTCAAACCACAAACAACTCCTCGTAAACTGCGCAGAATTCCAGAGATATCTCCAATAAGATCTTAGTCATAGTGCTCAACAAGTATACCCGGCAATTCCTTCTCATTTCCATACACAACTATTCTTCCGCCCCTTTGTCTAGCACCCGAACTTTCCTTTAGATACCAGCTATCCCCAGTCCTCAATCTCTTCTCGATAAAATACTTGAATGCCAACGTAACCCCCCAAATAAGAAGTCCACAAGGAACAACGATCATCAGTCCGACCACGAGGACGACGAAAATTGCCAGGGGGATAGTTGAAACAATTATTAATCCTCGATCAAGGAGCAGGTTTCCGAAGGGATGACTGGGAGTCTGGGACCAGGTTGTTGCTGTTGAATAGGCGGACTCGAGACAGCCGGAAACGAGGCTGAAGAAGTTTTCGAGGGTAATTGTTGGGAAACCGGCTGGATTGACAGGTAGGGCCATGGTTGTTGGTTATTTTTGAGGGCGTGGACGATTGGGTGCTGGAGGATGTCAGTAACAATATCAATTTGTGAGAATCGGGCCAAGAAATTACTTTGAGAAAGGTTTTCGTGTGAAAAGGGAAAAAATGGAAAGTTTTCGCTGAAAGAATTGTGTTTAATGCATGAAGTAGATTGGATAGGAGAAAGTGCTGTGTTTCCAAGAAATGTGTCGATTTGGGGGAAAGGGAATTTGAGCCTATGTATTTATTACAGGCTAGGACCTTGGCTTGTGGCTTGGAGGATTAAAAATAGTTAGTTCGGTTGGTAGTTTTCTACGCTAAACCAAGTCTTTCTTAGGTTGAGATTATTAGAATTATGACGGCGGAATTCATAAGCCTAGCGGACATTTGTGAGGGGAAAAGCCCGTGTGAATTATATCATTTAACCTTAGTTTCTCTTGCCATTTCCAATATCTCCGTGAACCGAAACTGTTATTCCCAGTAAAGCCTGAAGAGGATACGGTAAGAAGTCCCAATTCACTTCAAAAGTCTGTTCTCGAACTACTGGTGCCATGCTCCGCCCGCCCCTGTATAAAAGGTAGCGTATACGCTAAATTTGTATGAGCGCGTCACCAGAAATCATCTTTCACGGTACCTTTTATATAAGGCGGGAGAGAGTAGAGTAGTTCTGGTCCACCAGTTTGGCGCACCACGTCGGCACCACAACCGAGGAAGACCATTGCAAGACGGACGGGGAAGCTAAAACTTTGACACATCTTGTTGCCAATTTTCTGGAATGCTAAGCGAGTTTTTTATGCCAGATATTTACAGTGGGGGTTCGCAGATATTCGCCCAGGCCCTTTTTTACACCAAAAATAGCTGAAAATCGCCCTTTTTAAAACTCGATTATATAATTTACACTAGCTATTTTATAATACTTTCTTATAAGATTTCTTTAGGTTTAAAATATCCTTTCTTTGGACTTTTCGTTTAGTTTATTAACTATTTTCTTCATTGTTTTATTTAGTATAGAGTAAGGGTTCTCTTGAAAAACACTCAATGTCGCCTAATTTTGGTGTAATCCGGTGTTTTTCCGACTCTTCCTATCGTTAACTAGAAATAACTTGTTATTTAGTAGCTCTATACTATTTTCATTATTCAAGACTACTAGTGGAATCCTCTAAGTAGTCTAAATAACAACTTTTACAGGTTCTCTACACCTAAAGTTATATATTAAATTAGACTTATTCTGGAGGCATTTTGGTGTAAAAATAGGGGCGGGCGAATATCTGCGAACCCCCCCTGTATCAGGCTTCACTAACCCCTTCATTTTTAAACCTTCTATCAGGAGTATGAATAACGGCCCTCCCTTTCTCCGTCTCAAATTAGTGAGAAAACTGCCAACTTGAGACTATTGTAACTTGACAAGTTCAAAAGAGCGATCATCCCGCATTGCATTCCACATTCCCAGTAAACCTCGTCGCTTGCACTGCGATTGCGTTTGACATTTTCGTTGCTTAGTCTCTCCAGACATCGTTATTCAATCATATTAAAGTAATGAATTTAATCAAGCGAACTTGAAACATTCTGAACAGAGAGTTTTCGATTCTCGTAAAATAAATGTTCTTTAACAATGATACCTACAAGAAGCTACTCTAGTCAGCTACATTAAACGAAGTCCGACAAGTGTATAGAATACAGTGTATGGCTCCTCGTGTAAGAAAGTTTGTTTAAATCTGATAGCCGCGAGGACCTCGAGTAATAGAGTCCTCTAAACATACAAAGGCCAATATGTATTGAGTGCCAGGCCATACACTGTTCATCACCAAACGATGACACTCAATACATATTTCCTTGTAGTTAGGAGAGCGATATGAGTCCTTGTTTCCCAACTTTACCCTTCAATTTTTATAACTCACGCAATGTTACCTATATTGGCAATTGAACAAAGTGTGTCCAAGCAACAGGCTGTTCAGGCAATCTCACGCTTTCTAAATCAGGTGTTTGTTGCACATCGGGAAAAAAGTTGGGTAGGAGAACGACTATTATCTACAAGTAAACTTAAACTTTCATAAAACTACTATAACACTAAAGTACGAAAATAAATTCAGAGCCTACGCACAACTACAACAACTCTGATAGACGATATACATTTAACAAATACACTTTCATTATCTAGAGCATAGATAGCCCTTCGACATTTCCTCCTAAGCTACTAATTATTTACTACAGTATGAAGTCTTATTCTATAATACAGTAATACCTTTCAGGTCTAGATGCGTATAAGTAATAAATAGTGAGAAAATACTAGTGCTATAAGAGCTCTACTCGTAACCTAATAGACAGCGCAATAAAGCAAAGTGCAGTGACCAATTCCCCCCTTAGAGACGTAAGCCACTAAGGAGTGGAATGATAAGGTCTAGTACTAGGTTTAGTCATATGCGAATGAGAGTTGACACAAAGGAAAATCATTCATGCGCAACGAAAAAATCCAAAGCCTTCGAAGCTTGGATAATGACTGCATCACAAAATAAGGCACACTGGTACTTCGCTAAACTCGCCACTTTGGAAGGAGTACAGTACGACAAGAAAAGAAATGCAATGTAGAACATGCACCCGCTCAGACCAGTTTTTCAGCTGGGTTTTTTGGCATGTGGAAAGGGAAACACAGTCGTGCGCCTAATTTAAGTCACGGACCACAGAATCATAGCGAGGTGGATGTAGACTATCAAAGTGGTTATAGAAGGTGCGTCAGGATACAGACTTGAACTGGAAGGCAGGGCTATTTCAATCTACTATCATGACAGCAAAAGAGGACGGATTGAGGGAACCGTGAGATTTGTCTAGAATCAGCTTGAAGCATAAAACCCCCCCTCGGATCGCTCGGCTGAGACCCTTGTGTTTGTTGCTAGCGTGGCCTATCTGTAGTACATCCCTCACGCTTGCAACCTGAGATCCATGTCATACCATCGGCAGTTTGTTGATCAAATGGTAGAACATTGAGCACGCAATGCATGTAACTAGTGTGTGAAAAGAATAATAAAACAGTAAAAATGCTCCTCATCCGAACTCCGGCGCTTATATCCCGATGTATGCAGTGTATGCAGTCCCTTCCATGAAAGTTTAGAATCACGTCTCCATTTCCATTTCCATTTCGTCGTCACTGTTTCCACCACCTGTATCTCCCTCTTCTTCTCGTCTTCGTCTTTCGGCTTCTCTGCTGGCTCCAAGTTTTCGTAGTCCATCCATGACAGCCACTGTAAACTGACGTCCCTCTGCCACTTCCATTGCTCCAACGCCCTTGAGTGAGACGACCCCACCCCCTTCTAGCACCTTTGAGACCTCCCGTATCTTTGAAATACGCACCTCTCGTAAATCTCGCAGCAACGTCCTGACTTTATCCGGCTCGGGGATATCATCACTACATGCTTCCAGCAGAATTTCCCCTAGCTCAAGCCAGTGGTATGGTAGGTAGCCAGAAGGCGCATCGGCCGTACTCGAGGATAAAAAAGGAGGTGATATCTGGTCGGTCGCAGCGGGCAGAACGCCAATTGGATGTGGATGAGGGGGCGGAGGGGAAAAGACCGATGGAGTCTCCGTCTCGTATTTAAGGATTTTCTCGAGCGACTGTGGGAGTAACCAGGGCGGAGGAAGGATATTGGCTCTCCGTTGACGCTTCAGAAGAAGGGCCAACCAGAGGGGAAGAGGAGCACGATGGGGAGGACGTAGAGCTGGCGTTGGTCCCTGGGTTCAATCAATCAGTTTGTATCATGGCAAGAAGCAGAAATAAATCAGAGGACAGAATCAGTTTGTCCAAGGCGGGTATGCGGTGTTTTGTTGATGTGCTGAGGTGCTCGGACGAGATATGCGGTGGAGGGGTTGGCGGGGTCAAAATGGGAAACTTACCCCAAGCAAATCATGGCTTTTGAGCTGTTGACGCGGCACCACCGTCACCAACTCCATTTCACAGAGGAAGGCCACCTCTGCGGGAGTCAGACCCGGCGGCAAAGGGAGCGCCATAGTGCAGCAGTCGGTTTATGGGAGGAGAAAGCAGCATCAATTGGGCGGGTATGGATGGTAGGTATGGTGTTGTTGACTTTCTCTACTTTCGCGTGGGGACCGGGAGACGTGACGAAAGATGCCAAGATAAGTAGCCTAATCAGGACTAGCGTAAGGTTACATAAGGAGCCTCGCTTCCAGGATGCTGGCAACTTGCAGATTGATATGCGAGTCCCCTCACTGCATCAACTTTGAACTTTCCCACGGCTGCCCATCAACCTGCACACGTCCGTAGCCGAAGAGCTATTGGCAATCCAAGCTGCTGAGCTGCGCCTTCTCCTCTTTTTCTCCCCTTTTTCTCCCCCTGGGAATCGGCTGAACCATTCGATCGCAGAGAGAGCATGAATGCAAGGCAACCGCACCATCGCGATGGACTTGGGCTGCGGCAGTGGAAATCCGGAGTGCAGCAAGACTCGATAGAAACTCCGGGGAACGGGAGCAAGCAGAATCCATGATCGACAACCGCTCTGCATCGAAGCTTTTTATATGAACATCTCGGCTCACCCGTGTGTCTGTCCTTAACCTGCTTGGCGAAAGTCACGCCAGCAGTTTTGGATGCAGAAAGGGGGGGGGAAGGGGCGGAAAGCAAGCGGTGAAGCCGAAGAGAGATGGTGGTACAGACTTGCGAATAGCTTCACAAGATTTGGTCAGGGGCAATCACGGGCATGGCCTTTCCCAACTCTCTTGGGCGCGTTTGGTCCCACAACCGCGTCAAAGTTGATCAAAGTTGATCCGGCACTTGTCTTCCTCAATCCTCATTCGGATTCTGTCGACTCTTTCAGTTTGAATTTCTTGGCTATCGCGTGCCGCCAAGGTCAGACGACGGGTTCCTGCTGCGTTTCCTTCGCTTTGACAGATCGAGTTGTACAGGAATCGCGGAGACAAACGCCCTCAGCACTCTTCCTGCTCCAGCCAGTAGTCTGAGCCACCAGTCTCACAGCTGTGAACCCTTCTCATCTCTCGCATGGTTTGGTGCATGGCTCATGCTGTGGAACTGCAGTGGGGATTGTTGTGCCTCCCTTGGTTCTCTGCAGGAACGTTGTCTGCCAATTCAAGCCATATTTCTGCATCGGGAGGCAGATCTTCATCTGCAGTCCCACAGAAGGGCCTCCCTTAGTTTTTATCGCATTTGAGAGGCCGGGTATTCCGTTTGGCTCTAGACAACGGCAGCTTGCGAGAATGCCTGTTGCTGAGTTGCTATTCACAAACACAAGTGACTCGAGAAGTGCTTGATATAGAAAACACTTTGGTCACAGTGACACTTGGGAATCCTCCATGGTGTGAACCACGCATCCTGACTACTATTTCCAAGTACAAGGGTACAAACTTTCCCAAAACTTTGAATCTTATAAGACGAGATGGAACCTCACCGGTGAAGGGTATCTCACGAGCTCCCGTTCTTCCCAACCCACCTCGAAGCAATTTAAGATGGATTCACAAAGCGCCAAGAAGTCCCCTTCCCATCTTGACTTGACTAGAGCGGGTTATCAAGGGAACAACGGGGAACTGACCAGCTCGACAATATGCCCACCCCAGTTTGACGTGTCATTCGATGGGGCTGCAACGAAGAAACTCGTCCGGAAACTCGACCTACATCTGATACCATTCCTTGCGTTCATTTATTTGTAAGGACTACCCGTCTATCCCTTTACAGTGTCTAATCTTTTGATTTTTCTCCAGGCTATGTTTCCTCGATCGTACAAATGTTGGGAATGCGAAGCTGGAAGGCATGGAACGCGATCTCAGCATGGGAGGACTCCAATACAACAACGCACTGGCAATACTCTTCCCGTTCTATGTCTTGGCCGAAGTTCCTAGCAACATCATTCTCAAAAGGTTCCGTCCAAGTGTTTGGTTCACGATCATCATGGTCACCTGGTCTACGATAATGATATGCATGGGGTTTGTAAGAAATTACAACGAATTGATGGTTTGTAGGGCAATTCTCGGTTTTGCAGAAGGGGGTTTGTATCCTGGTGTCACTTTCCTGATTACCATGTGGTATAAGCGACACGAGTGTGGATTTCGAATGGCTCTTTTCTTCTCGGCTGCCACTGCGGCTGGTGCCTTCGGTGGACTTCTAGCACGAGGAATCGCGGAGCTGGAGGGCTACGGTGGCTATGCTGGTTGGCGATGGATCTTTATACTTGAAGGGCTTCTTTCTCTTTGCGTAGCCTGCTGTGCCTACTGGTGTGTTCATGATTCGCCTGCGACGTGAGTCTCCCCCACATCATCAGTTATTGCAATCTAACATTTCATAGTTCACGTTTTCTCTCGCCTGAAGAGAAAGTTGAGGTTGAGAGGAGATTGAGAAGCGACTGTAGTTCTCTCTCCGAAGAATTCGACAAAAAGTACATATACCAAGCCCTAAAAGACTGGAAGATCTGGACCATGTGCATATTGACCGTCGGCATTTTCACGCCGCTTTATTCTATCGCTTTGTTCATGCCGACTATCATCAAAGATATGGGTTACTCGAATGATACTGCTCAGCTCATGACGGTTCCGCCATATGTTACAGCATGCTTTTGCACACTTGTCGGCAACTGGTGCGCCGACAAGGCAGGGCAGCGAGGAGTGTTTTTGATCGGCTTTCAGCTGACTGCTATCACTGGATTCATCTTACTACTTTCTACCGATGTTGCGCACATTCAGTATGCAGGAACCTTTTTGGCGACAGCTGGTGTGCATTCCCTTTCTCATCAATTAAAAAATAAACTAACTCTTGCCCAGGCATCTTCTCCCTAGTTCCGTTGATCGGAGCATGGACTGCCAACAACATTGGAGGAAGTTTGAAACGTGCTGTCGGTATTGCGATGCAAATTGGAATTGGCAATCTCGGGGGTGTCATCTCCGCATTCGTCTACCAGGCTCACGATGGTCCCAGGTGCGAATATCCCCACAGCACTCCTGAGTATCCAATACTAATTTTGTCCCCAGATTTATTCGCGGCCATGCTATTCTCTTAGGCTTAATCACAATGTCTCTCCTCTTGACAGTCTTCATGACCATCTACCTCCGCTACGAGAACACACGACGAGATATACTCCTCGGAGAACAATGCGTGTCGTTGGAGGAGTACACGATGGCTATGAAGCAGGAGCAGAGGGAGAAGGGTGATGACGCTGCTTTTTATAGATATACTGTTTAACTCAATCATCAGCATCGAGCGGTCATTTTGGATCTGATACCATGCCATATATCTTGTGCGAATAGATGGGATTTCGGGGGTTTTTTCACTTTAGCGTTCTTGTTTTGTTGAAAGTCCTTCTGAACGGGTGAGAGATGGGATGTTTTTACTTGTTTGTTATTGGGTTTATTGAGATATCGCTACTTCTCCCTCTACTCTTTTTCTTGTTTATGGATAGATTTGGGATTAGTCTTGATGGTCCCTTCGTTTTGGTGTTGATATATTTTGCTATCGTGTTCTTTGTCGGGGTGTATTGGTAGATGGAGACATTCCTTTTTAGAATACGATTCTTTCCCCCTTTTTGTCCCTTTTAACCATCATCCATAGTAGACTTTCGTCGGAGTTACAGCGCCCCATTGTTAGACAAACTACGTGCGGAGAAGGCCTGGTATGTTCCATCTAACCTTCTTACACTTTCACTTCAGATCTCACGCTCTCTGGTTTCGTATTCTGATAGTGTATAATACTTTTCCGCGGTTAGGTTTTAGGTTTTGATTAGTAGACCTTCCGTACCGGACGAGGCTTTAGGATAGCCATTAGCTGCTTGGGGAAGTGGGAGGTACCCTCTAGAGCTTTTTCCTTAGGGGGGTGGGTCGTTACAGGTAATGTAAGTTAAATTTTCGGGTAGTGAATAAATGTTATATTTCCACTCTGGGTTTGGAATGTTTTTCTCATCGACTGTAGGATTAAGCAATAATATTACCTACTACTTTCGGACTATCGGTGTCCCGTTTTCGCATGGTGCTGTGAACTTGATTTATTAAGTACTTTGTGGAAAAGGGGGGTCGGGGTCTGAAAGGGAGGTTTTGTTGTGATTTCTGAGTTTCTGAGTTCATGGATTTATAAATTTATGATATTCCAGAATGAAAGCATCACGTGTACTTCTCAAAAGGAGTCTCATTCTGCTCTTTTTCTCCTTCTTTGATGATAGGGGAATTTATAAGAAGATAGTGCAAAGAAAAAGCTAGTATATCGCGACAGACTTGAACGAAGTGTGCCAGGAAATAAATGCTGTCACGTGAAAGGCTCCAATTTTCATGACCTGGATCGTGTTTCCTTGTTCTTGAGCATTAAATAAAAGTTCCAATAGTGGCATTATTGAACCTTTCTGGAGATATCATATAACTCAATAATCGAAGAGTCCACCTGCACCTGAGTGTTACTGGAAGATCATGTGATTACCCCTGGCTGTCACGTTCCCAAAATCTCAAATCCTTCGGGTGCACCGAGAAGATGCGATCCTCCCGTCTTTCTGAATTCAACACATACAAGCACCAACCCCAGCTCACAATCCTGTCTCCCGCGTTTGTACAGTACGGAGTACTTATATTGATCCCTCTCCGCCCCGATAATCACGTAATCCTATTAATCGGCTGTGTCGTCCTAGGAGACGATCGACGAGGCTGGAGAGAGGTGAAGGCTGGTGGAGGAGAGAGGTGAGGCTGGGTGCTTGCATTTTGTTTCAGTGGTTGTTGCGCGAAGGTATTGTGGTGGTGAAGTCACTGCTACTCCGTATGAAAGTATGTTTTATATCTTCTATTTGTGTTTTTTCCACGGGGTCGCTGGTGATGTGGGGAAGGGGGTTGAGGCAAGTAAAGTTGTTGGGGGCCGAGAGGTGTTCATCGCGTATTCTTGTTGCGGAGACACCGTTGCGACTTGTCAGGCAGACGCGATTCTACACGTTTGGTGGGGGTTTGTCATGAAAATACCTCGCGGCCCAGGGTTTGAGTGGGAGCGACATAGACCATATTCGAGATGGAGCAGTTACACACTGAGAAAGGTTCTTGGAGCAGCAAGAGACTGCTTACTCTGCCCCACGGTATCTACAGATCTCTTCCTTAATTGATAGCTTTCTACGACGGCTGTTCATTTCACGGGATCAGCAAACACTCAATACCGATTCCTAAACCAATATTTCATCACAAATTGCGAGATTCAAAGGGCAAATAAAGAGCACTACTTTACGAGAGGGAGATTTACCACATGAAGCCTCACAACGAAGTGTGGGAACAAAATGTATGGAAAGATTGGGAATTTACGTGAGCCGAGATTTCCACAATCCTGTGATCCTGCCACGATGCTCGATGCAGGTGGAGCGACCTATTCTCAGATGTTCGAATTTAAGGTTAAGATAGGGTCTTCTTCCTTTGCCTCGTACCTTTTTGAGTGCTGACACACAGTAGCATTCTGTTCTTATTAGACAGGAGGGTTGGCGAGGTGTTGGTGAGTATCCTTTTTCATCATTCTAATTGCTTGAATTTTGAGTCAAAAATACAACGTGTAAGCCAGCCTTGATGCTGTTTCGTTGCTTTCGTTGCCATTCACAGGAGCCGTCTCCGGTTCCAATTTCACACTTTGCACTTTTTAGGCAAGTGCAAATCCACTCTTCCCTGAGTAGCGACGCTATTCCCATTCGAATTAACTCTTACGGTGCTTCGGGAACGTGGGTTCTGGGGTGTAATGGTGAAGGATCTTACCCCTGAGAACATCAACCAACAGCCTGCACGACCCCAAGCTTGAGCCAACCACCACAGCGGAAAACAACCACCCCCCTTTTTGAAGGATGTGAGGGGAAATTCCATAACTCTCCGAACAAATCAGAGCCTTTTCATCGCCTATCATCATATCCTTTCAGCCGCAATTCTACAAGGCTGACAAGGATAGGGTCGACTCGGTGCTGCAGCATCCTTGAAACTTCGAATCCTAGGATCCTTCTGGAGCCTGAAATAAATGAGGAGCATGTTCACCCCCAGCAACTTCACTTGACATCTTATCTCTGCTAGTGCTGAAACAACATTATGTTCAGATGATTTAGTGCTCCGCCTTGCTTGCCAAGTGCTTCTCCTAGTGTATATACTCTTCTGCAACCAGCTTCTAGAAGAAAGTTCTTCTCGAGCCTCATCTTGCTCTTTTCTATTCTAACTCTCCTCTTCAGGAACCCACTGTCTTTTTCCATACACTCTCTGTCCTTATTCCTTTATCTCTAATTCTTGTTCGTTCCCGTCTCACCTCCAAGATGAAAACCTCTACCTTGTTTTGCCTTGTGGCAGGTGTTATTCCAGTCCTGTCGTCGGCTTTGAAACCATATGTTTCCCGCGAGGTCAGCTATGTCGACGTACCACAACCAAGACACATCGATATCAACGATGAATCGATCGCATACATTGAAGGAAGGTCGCTGCATTTGGGGAAATTCAGTCTGGCACAGACAATCCCCGCAAACAAACTCCTTTTTTCAATGTAAGAGATCATTATCTTCATGTTATTGACTTGGAACTAACAATCTTCACAGCTCAGTAGGAACATCGGCCCCTGGCCAAGCCTCTGGGGGCTTGAGCTTGTCGGCCACCTGTATCTCATGCTTCACCACAGGCACTGCTGATGTCTCCACCGATGGATTGAAGATTGACTGGTCTGATCTCAACCCGCTCAACTTTGCCAAACACCCTAATGATATAGCAAATATTGTTGGCAAGGCAGTTGATATGCCCATAACAGTCAATCTCGATAATCTTGGCGGTCACTTTGAGCTCAAAATCTCGTTTGCGGCTAGTGGAACTTATACGGTCCCCATATTCAAATCAGAAACCCCGATCGGAGTTCAGCTCAAGGACGATGCTAAAATCGGTCTTCTTATGAACATTGATCTCATTCTAAGTGTATCCGCTGCTATCGACTTCACTGCAGGCTTCGATCTCGTTTTCCCCAAGGGCATAAACTATGTCCTCGATCCTATCAGTGGCGAGATTTTAGAAATGAGCCTGTAAGTAGATCCCTTTCCACTTTTGTTCAAGGTTATTAACGGGATCTCTAGGGGGGGAATGCAAGTCAAGGAGATTCCAGTCAAGTTCAAGAGTGGTTCCGCATCGTTCACCGCAGTTTTGCGCATCAAGTTCGAGGCTGGACTTGGCTTGAAGGTTTTAGGAAAGGGGGTTGACTTTGCTGCTGGTGTCTTTTATGATCCACTTCAGTATGCAGCATCTATCTCTTATGACCCTGCAAGAGCTTGCGCCTTGGACATGACACAAAAGATTTTCGCGGAGGTTGGAGCCTATGCAAAAGCGGGTGTTACCATTGATCCCGCTAAGCTGAATATTGGACCAACCGCTGTGACAACCTTCTTCACTGGTACTTTAGCATCAACCTGCATCCAAAGCGGAACAGCTACTTCCACTGCTAAAATTGTGCCTACTGCCAAGCCCATCCTTTCTGCCTCCATCAAAGACGTCAGTTCGAAGAATCAACAAACTACTCTGGTTTCAAAGACGAGCCAAAAGGAAACTGGAAAGCCAACTGCCACTACTGTCAAATTGTCGACTTCCGCAACAGGAGGAATCTTCCATCCAACAGGAACGACTGCCCAGACAACTCGGGCTACTACAGTCAACTCGGTCAAACCAAGCGGAACTGGTATCTCTTCAAAACCACATTCTGTTCATGGAAGTGGGTCCGGGACTTCTCTTATCTACTCCTCGGTTTCTGGCAAACCAATTCCTTATGGAAATTCAACTCACCCAACTACTCACATAGTTGGTGGTAACACAATCGTAACCATTCCTACCGCTTCACCGGGAGTGACGAAAGCTCAAAATTCCGGAGTAAATGTCCCAATGACTACCTCGATCATCTCTTTGACTTCTGTTTACACAATTACATCTTGTAAGCCCGAAGTCACCGATTGCCCTTCAAGAATTGGGAAGGTCACGAGTGAGGTTTTTATCACCACGACCGTTTGCCCTGTTTCAACTGGATCTCCAAAGCCTGTTGTTTCTTCGAGCGTTGCCCAGAACTCTGGTGTTGCAGTTAGCAAGCCATCGGTTATCTCATCAGCCAAACCAACCCACGTAGCAACTGGAGGGATCTCATATTCGGCACCAGTCGCCTCGAATATCGTTATCTCTTCGCCTCCTTCGCCCTCCCCAACTGCTTCGGAACTCACTACGCGTACAATTTACAACACCGAGTCAGTCACAATCACGTCTTGCAAATCGGCCTACGTGTTCTGTCCTACTCATCTCGCGGTTCCTGTGGTTCAGACCGTTCAAGTTGTGCAATACACTACGGTCTGCCCAATTGACCAGACATCATTTCCATCTACTCTCCCAACTCCAGTACCCGCACCAATTCCTTCTCCGGTACCTGTCAGTCTGGTATCTGTCATCCCAGTTCCAGTCGCTGGCCCAACAATTGTCTCATCCAACCAAGGAGTTTCGGTAACAACAGCCATCATTCCCCCAGGACCAGCTGTTCCAACCTTTGCCCCCACAATATCGATCGACAACCCTTACACAATGACACCCCTCAACACCCCGATTGTTAAAACTCTCGACTCATATGTCCCTCCAGTTCCAACAGCTACCTTCGCAGCAAACACCACACTTCCCGTTCCAACAACTCTACCCGCTCCCGTCAAACCAACTACCTACCCACTCAAGAACCTTACGGCTTCTTATGTTTCCCCAAGTTCCAAAGGAACAGCTCCATTCACAAGTCTCCCCGTAGCAACTGGTACACCCGGTCTTCCTGCCTCGGCGAGCTCGAGCTCGAAGCCAACACCTAGCTTGATACAAACTTCCGGTGCTCCTACCCTTGTTGCCACCTCGGTTATGATGGTGCTCGCGGGATTATTCATGGGTTTCTTGATGTGATTTAATTTTTATGCTTGATGCAAATTTCTTGGGTTTTGGTGGTAGGCTTTAATGGTTTTAAAAATGGAGAAATTGAAAGGAGTTCGTAATTTCATTGCATGGTGGAGGCTTGCTGTTGGGTTTGTTATTATAGCTTTGGTTTCTTGTGTTTATTTTATATACCCCCCTTGCATGGCTGTATTGCCTGTGGTTAGTTTTGGTTACTGTTAATCGACTTTATATAAACTGGAATATGTGATTCTTCATCGTTGCTTTGTTGAAACCTCTTGAATACTTCTTTGATAAATAATTATGTGACAATCGGCTGGAAGGAATATGGACCAACTTCCCAGCCGCGATTATCCAACGTGAGAGGTTCCTTCCCTGTGGATTAAATGGGTAGAGTAGAGTAGAGTGATGATTGCTGCTCTGCGCCACTTCACACTGCTCGAGTAGTAAATGAGCAGTAATTGAGTAGTGAATATACAAGTTGGTTTAATAGACTTTAGAGCATTTAGAATTCTATCGATTTTATCTGCCTATACAGAAGTGGTCTCCCATCAGCAGTGATCGGCATCTGGAAGCACCTTCCATAGAACTTTCCATGGATAGTACCCCTCTAGATACATCCAGAGAGGGTCTAAAATGGAAGGGATATTTCTAGAAGAATTAAGAGTAGAAACCGTTATCCAGATTACTTAATAAAATTAGTAAATTTTACTTAAAAAATATGTTTTTTAAGGGTTTTTGGTAAATTTACTTTAGGTAAAACTAATAATCCTGGTCTAAAAGACACCTTTTTACTTTTTAGCTTAGACATTTCACATAACCTGGAACTAAGCACCCCTATATAGTAGAGTCACGCTTTTAGGATATACTATATGTATTTTCTTAGAAAGAGTCTAAGAAATCATAAGAATAAGACGATTTATAGTAGTAGAATAGAGTCTAGTTTTACTAAAATTGAGTACAGAAAGATAGTAATTAGTGTACACGTAACTAAACTAGCGCTCGGATGATTGTTTTTACGTCCCGAAATCACGTGAGTCTTATATTTATAGATATCTATAGATATATCTATAGAAGGTAGCGCCATCCTAGATAAATTCTAAACAATTTCACAAATAGATGGAAACATCCTCTATATACCACTGGATCTTCCCCGGAATTCTAGATGCCGATCGCTGCCCATCAGGATGATGAAATGATATAGCATCATATTGCCAAAATCTTTCTCCTCACGGGGTCGATTGAATTCTGTGTTACTTTTGCACGCAGTTTGTATGGGGATCATTGGAGCCACCTGTGTCTCGTCTGGATCTTTATAAGCCAGTTGCTGAAGGTGACTATATTAGTCGGGTGTTTGTGATCTAAATCGATTAGCTGTCTGGGCTCAACTAAGTGACTGTTTTTTAGCAGAGTACCTGCTGAATTCAATACTCTTTCTTCCTAATAGAAAGGCTACTAGCACTCCAACCCCTTGAAGAACTTCACATGTGTTGATATCGATGTGATTTTTCGCTCGATGCAACGTTCCATGGAGAGCTTGAGCCACTCAACACTATTATGATCATATTAGACACAAACATTTATGGTTTAAATCAATTGCTTTATTAAGATACAGATTTTCCTACTTTCAAATCCTCAAAAAAGAAGGCCGCATTTGAGGGAAGAGTAAAAATAGCACGGGTTTCAAGTTTCTTCCAACAAGGAATTTATAGAGAATCAATTAGAAATTGGCTTCTTCTCGGAAGCGTGACGAACGAGTGCTAGCTTTTAATCCATCAGGTTTCCATTGCAACCTCCTCCGAAAAATCAATAGCCCAGAGCACTTCCTTCTCCCACACGTTCGGAACACCCGCCCATTCTAAGTACCTATTGATGAACTTCTTAAATGTTTGCCGTAGATTCCCAGACGATTCTAACCTGATGTGTTCGGGATTTATCTGGAGATTTAGCTTTAATTCCAGGCACGGTTCTCTCAAATATATGTCTTTGATACATTTCAGACTTGTGTTCACATTAAAGCAAGGCTGTTTCTTTCCACATGAGGAAGAATAAGTCAAATGTGAAAGTCTTGAAATGCTTTTTGGAAGGAAGAGTAAGATACGGCGGGTTGCTTCGCTGGTATACGAGAGTGGAGACAAGAGAGTGAAGGGTATCTAATCCGTCTTTAAGTGGTGTTGGTGGGTCTTGATTTGGCTCTATGAGATAACGGATTTTAAGGAAGATCTTGAATGCTTGAGCGAGAGTGCCCTCCTGAAAATTGAACCGTTTTGTGAAGAGAACGAATTTGGGGAGTATTATCACCAAGGCCACTTCCTCTCATATCTTTGATTATTCTTTCAATCTCTAGCAGTTGGTCTGGATTATCATGTATGAATGGGGTAAGCCCATATTCCAACGACTTGGTAATGCCTTCAGCTTTGATAACGAGAGGATAGGCCAAGTAGTTCTATTTTACAGATATAAATTACAATTGCACTCAGTTTTATAGACCTTACAGAGGAATTCGTTTCTGTAGTAGACTTATTCAGCCGCAGGAGTCGACCTGGCTAGACCCCAAGCCCAGATGTCCGATGTGGGTAGCCGACAACGAACGTTAGGCCCAAAGCGAGTAATCCAATCAATGGTAATCTCCTCGTTTTCAGCAATTTTCCTCAAAGTGAAAACCGGTAGCTCTTTCCCCTCAAATATGATCTTAGAGTTTGGATCACAAGAATAGGTGATCATGGAGAGAAATGGCTCTAGTGTTATTCCGACTTCATACGCACTTGTCAGCTTAGGCATGGCGGTAAGCTGACCACTTAACAAGGGGATCTGGAGATATCTCTCGTTTTGGCGCATCTCCAAACTCAGTAATTTGAAAAAATTCGGGGGGAGAAGAAATAAAGATTGACTCCGTGATATGTGTAGTCTTCAGATAGCGCTGCCTGGCTCGCCAATTTCATCAGTCGCTTCATTGTTACGTCTTCCGAATCCGCATTTAAGCTTATATACTTTCCCTCAGTCAGTAAACCTTTCAATTCGTCCCAGTCTTCGTCGGTGGTAATTCCTTTCGCTCGTATCAGTGCCAGACGAAGCATGAAGCGAAGTTGGAGATTGTTTCGAGTTTTTCGGGACTACCGAAAGGTGTTTGAAAGCCTCTGCTAGAGCCTTACATTCCACTTTGTGGTGGTCCTTCCATGCAATCTTCTTGCAACACTAGAACAAATGTTAGAGAAATAGATAAATCAAGCCACTAAACCCACTTCATCACAATAATAATACGCCTTGCATTCCATACAAGCTCTCGGGGTAATGTCTATCGTTTTGACACTATCCGATGAGTCAGACGTGACGTTCTCGTTAAAAGCTTTCGAAGCATCGAGTGGGGGTAGAGACAGTAGGGTGATCCTTTTTTGAAATTTGTATTATGAAGCAGTTGTCACATATTGCCTTAAAATTGTGGTCGTCTGATTTGATCTGCATTAAGTGACAGAGTACTACAAGATTATCTCCTGCTTGAGTTTGAGAACTTACAATGCCTGACAGCGGTTTTTTGACCCGGAAAATTGTGGTACCAGCCTTGATTGGGGGAAGAGCGAAGAAACTTTTCCCTTTACCTTGAGAGGCTTCGGATTGTTTTATGTGAAACGGAATAATTGAAGTAAGTCGAGTAATACATCCAGGTTGTCGGTAAATTCGAATAGATTATCGGCACCTGACCACTCGATCCAAGTCCCCGTATCCTCGTTTGTGTAGGGATCTGTCACTAGGTAGAGTTCTGTCTTTCTGATGATATTTCCAGCGTCTTTTTATCCTTTCAGTAATGAAGAGGCTCATATTTACTTCGAGCAGCTCACCAGTTGTCCACTCTGGCACTTTGATGTTCCGATCGATGAAGGTTTTTGCGGTGGGCAAAACCAAATTGAGTTCTGTATTCTGGAAGATAATTAACCTAGGGTCAAGCTAACGAAATTTAGCTTTTTTTCGAAGCCATACCTCACTAGATGCAATGTGAACAGGTCAGACTTGGGGACCAGGTATTAGCGAGGTTTGCTAAGCGTTGATCGTCTCAGGCAATGCTCTGCTGCTTAGAAACTTCAGGATTTAAATGAGGTTTAAGAAGAGAGGAAAGGAATATGTGACGACCTTCATGTATAAAAAGCAAATAGGATGCCAATTTCATGATCGGCCAATGAAGCAGTGCGTGGAAGCTTGCGGTGTCGAATGCTCGCCAAAATTGTGCCATCCCATCCATGGCGACATTTGCTATAGATCTTTTGTATGAAATAAATAATGCCTTGTCCCAACCGGCAAATGAGAAATATAGATAGAGTGGTGACCTTGCAAAGCAATCTAAGCTTCACTTTCACTTACTCACTCTCTTAGTCGTGCAATTTTCTGACCATCAATGTTACTATCAAAAACAGCAACTTTTTGTCACGAATCACAGCTTCAAAGGTGTCACCTACACTCCATGTCGAGTCCACCGGGTAGTAAGTTATGCGGTGTGATTTTTGCTACTATCACGATTTGCTTGTCTACTCCTTTCTCCTCATGTACTTCTATACTTTACACGCCCCTATCTATCACACACTTGCTCTTTTAAGTTCCTTTTTTTTAAGGGGGTTTCTTTTCAATTAAATTCTCAAGCTCAGGTTACACGGCAAGTGCATCTCTTAACACCTCTCTTGAGCTGAAAAACACTTATATCACAAAAAGGGTTGATTCCCAGGGTACATATTTCCCAATCGAGGTCTAAGATGAAACTTATGCAGCCCAGAGGAAAAGTTCAGCCTCATCTGATTCCCCCCATTTCGGAACCTAATCGAGACACCACCAGTCAGATACCCGTCCTGTGATTGGTCGCTGCAATTATCGTATAAGCAGTGAGCCGAGGCCCCACAGCCACAGTTCCACAACGTCATCGAGGCAAAAATTACAAATTGGTGTGGCTCAGCATCAACAATTCAATAATTCTCAATTGACCATTTTCATTGGTCAGAAAACGTTATACTCAAATTCGGGGTAAATCCGGTGTCGCAAGGATTCCATCTTGTGCCTGCTTCGGAAACCGCACATTGCTAGATATGGAGTTTGTACCCTGGTTAGGGAGCCTAAGTCCACCATCTCACCCTTCACAGAGGTGGTGATGGAGTCAATTTTTGAGCTGTAGGGCTGAGGGTGAAGAGAAACACAAATCAGGACTTTGAGGTCCTTGAATAGAGGTTCTATTGAAAACTTATATAACGATGTCCTCGCATAATAGAAAGATGCAATCAACTTGCTCAATTGATACAGCTCATTCGATTTATTTAACTCAGTCAACTCCGAAATCATGTCTTCAGAAAACGAGCAAAGCAAAGAAAACTCTGAAAGACTATCAGTTCGACGAAGGCAACATCATCTGCGATCGAAAAATGGATGCGCCACATGCAAAGAAAGACATATCCGCTGTGACGAAAGAACTCCATTCTGGTAAGCAAATCTTGTACCGTGGAAAGAAAATACTAACCGTAGTTGTATAGTCGCAATTGTGTAAGAGTTGGTCGAGTCTGTGTTTATACCCGACCATCAACTCCTCAAAGCAGCATAAGCCCTGAGCCAGAGGCAACATTTGCCATCTCCGGAGCTTCAACACCACAACCATGGGAAAATGAGAATGACTACGGAGTCTATCATACCCAGCCTCGCAAACATGATATATCCGCCATTGCGCTTTGGATAGTTCAGCAATCATATCAAATCTCCATGGGAAGACCGATACCACAAAACTCAATCATGTTTGTTCCACGAGAAGAAATGCTTAGGTAGGGGTTCATATCTTGATTGTAATGTTGAGAATGTACTGACAGTCCCAGACACAACCAACTAGCTGAAATCCACGAATGCGTGCAGTGTGCGCTCAAGAGTTTCAATACATATACACAATACCAAACAACAGGAAATGCAACATCAAAGGAGGTCTATCTCTCACATTCCTGTGTTTCCTTGACGAAATTACAGAATGAAATCAACAACTTCTCTCCTGTAAATGCGGACTCGATTGTGATGGCATCGATTATACTGGCAGCACAAGCTCAAGACTGGTAAATAAAACAGTTTTGCTTCCAAACGAGATTGTTGTCCCTAACATGAACTCAGGGACCAGTGGATTATATTTATGGATGGTTACTCGATGGTAAGCCCACAATGAACCAGTGAAAATTACATGCAGGACTAATATTCTGAAGGCTCTGCAGCAGATCCGCGACCGAAACATTCCCATCGCGTATCCAGACTTGCTAGGGGAACATTTCCAATCACAAAGCGACTCATCCGGAACAATTTTTGCGGCATCAGGACCTTCAATAAACCGAGAAGCCATGCATCAAAATATCCAAGAAGTTCTAAAAACAATCCGCGAAATATCACCACTCCTAGGCTCAGAAAAATGGCAAAACTCGGGATTTTGGGATTTGGAGCAGCTCGCTCTAACCTCTGCCGAGGCAACGAGGCTGGAATTTGATTCCGAATCTTATCACAAGCTAGCTTGGCTTAGATCATGGATGTTCTGGATCGAACGGAGAGAATGTAAGAGCGACGAGGAACTTGCTTTGAGTTTTTTGTTCTATGCCTTACTCTCAGCAACTGTGCCGCTGTTCCCTGCGCGTTACTCAAATACTTTACCGCATCGTTGCGCCAACAGGATGGAAACAATGATAGCGGGGATGACCGACCAGAGTCCTCTTAAGTTTGGGCTTCGAAGCCTTCTCAAATAGACAAAAAATGGGACAGGAAAGGAGGATACATGAAGTAAGAAGATAAATTTCGACACGGTGTGAAGAGAAGGTTCGTGAAGAAAGGTGCTCCAGGAAACACTGAGGATGTTTTTCTTAGAAAATCGCGCGGGACGCGTCAATTAAACCCAAGTCAATTGTTCGATATCCTTCTAGCTCGATGTTGGGAAATCTAGGGAGAGAAATCGGAAATGTCGATGATGATGCGATGTTTAGAAGAAATCTTAAGTTAACTTTCGAACCCCATCACATGATCCTTGCACGTGATCAACCATATTGACCCGATTTGATTATGACTGAAGTGAAAGACGACCATCGTAAAAGTGCATTTACACCACTTGGAATCATTGATGATAATTTTCGTTGCGTAGAAAGTAGGTAAGGTTATCCGCTCCATTATCGTAAACTATGTAGAAACTGAGTCTTGCTCTGGATAATATCACTGGGCATTTGACAATATGGACCTTCAACAACTGTATTATCTTCACAACAACAATTCGGCGGGTATTTTCCTCGTCAATCTTACATCTTGTAGTTTATTTGTTTGTTTAGAAATAGGTATCAAAGGTGTAACTACTCACTACAAAGCTGGAACACTCAAGGTGACATGTTCCCGGGTAGTAAATTATTTAAACTTCGTCTACGCATCCTCTAGAATAAAACTTCTGGTGGCTAGAATAGAGAAAAAGAACTCAGAAAGTTGTTTTATCGACTTTCTTATCCTTTGGATTCTGAGGTGGGTCGTATTTCCCGTTCTCTAGTCTCTGTTTACAGCAAGAATATCTACAAAGAAATCAGAGCTGTCCCGAGAAATCTAGAAATGAACCGAGAACCATCATATCCACCCCCTCCCATAGAACCCTTCTCCCGTGTCTTGGAGGTCTATGAGTATCTAGAATCTCTATGGAATTACTGAATTTACCCCTTCTCTAACATGTCCACCACCGAACTATGCACTTTGCTCTACCAACAATGGTCAATTTTTCTGAACCTATTCTTAGAGTACCTTTCAATCATCTCGAAACTAGTCTATTCCTCTTCTTAGACATCTGCCAGATAGTTGAGGGGTAAATGAGGTGACTGAGGAGGTTGAAACTCCATCACGTGCAGAACGACCAGGTATCAGCCGAAGACTTGCATGTTTGTTGCAAGTCGCGAAATTCACATCGCCTTTCAAGATTTGGGTTATCTTAGATCGAGTGTCTATCAGATGTGGATAATTAGCAAGATCGGTTCACCGAAATCAGATCTGGAGATCTTCGGGACTCCGAGATATCGGTTCTGGGATTTGCGAAAAGCTGAGGCGATAAGCGAATGAGAAATGGGGTGTATATCATTTAAGAGATTAAAGAGATGAGGGTGGGAAAAAACACTACGCTTCATCTAGAACAATAAGAAGTTAGGACGTCCTTGGTGGAAGAAAGAAAGAGAGAAAGTGATAGAAAGTGAGGGGGGAAACTATGACTTAACAGGGGGTGGAAGCACGTGAGGTTTAAGGTAGGCAGCGTGAGAAATGATTAAATTAGATTAGATTAGTTCGTTAAGTAAATTAGAGCTTAAACAAGTAGAGACAATGTGTTTTAATTTTTAAAGTAATAATAGATGAGTAGTTTAACTTCTAGACAACTCTATACGTCCTTAGATACCTATATACCTAAGGCTAGGAATTATATATAAGGTATAAGTATAGCTACTAATATAACACTACCGTCGGTAAGTGGTATATACTATAAAGTTAGCGCAGGTCTTAATTTAACTCTAATAAATATAAACTATAATATTTTTAAGTTTATAAAAAGAGACTCTATTCTAATATATTATATATATTAACTAATAAAGCTAAAATGATACTAAGTAAATAAGTTAAGTATGCACTCTTTAGAGTTGTGGCTACACTGTTAGTAAGAGGTAATAAGCGAATTTCGCTATAGTAAGGAGAGAAATGTTTGTGACCCACTTTAGACTCTACTTATCTAATTAGACAGGAGAATACACTAAACTCTTCTATTATTACCCTTAGAAACAAAACAAAATATTTCCTTATTTACTTAAACTTTTCTTTAAACTATACTCTCTGTCTAATATTATATAAGAAATACTTTTCATTTTTTAGTTTTTCGTTCAAAGCGCGGAGTGGTAGTTCTGGGCGCCCAGAAATGAACCTCAGTCTTTGAAACATTCCTTGAGATGAATGCAGAATGTCCACCAGTGAGAAAGTCGCAGAAGCTCAAAAGCGCGGGAATTTGGGAAAATGAAGGAGAATGCCCCGCAGGATGGCCTTGGCTATCATTGTACGTACATATGTCACATAATTTGACATGGCAATGGGATGAACTCATGAAAATGAGAAATAGTTACACCAAAACGCAGAGGTTATACATGGTAGCTTCTTAGAACAGCAATCTTAACGATCCAATAACCAACAATGGAGTATCAAAGTCTCACCTAGTACGGAGAATGTAGGAGAAATGACCCCCACTCGCTTATCATTTGTGCGCCTTGTATTTGGAGTCATCCCTTTTTGAGCCGCTTGGCCGCCACTGCGCCTCATACACCACACCACATCTCAGTTCCCTACGGAGTATACAAGTAGTCACAAGGCCCAACAGAAGAATATTGCATTTGTTTTCTTTAAAACATTTCTTTACCAGCTTTATTTGTACGGAGAGATCTTTGCGAATGACAATCCTCCACGTAACCACCGCGGCTGTAGTGCTAAGTTTCTTCATTTCACGTGCGGTCACCAGTTTTCTATGTTAAGAATAGTGCTAACGACCATCCAGCAATCTGGGCAGCACAATGCGGAACCACTCTCACACTCAACGCATCAGAGCTCCACATTATCAGTCCAGATGATCTGAAAAATCAAACCCAGAACTGCAATCTAGATAACACAAGACTCTACATAAAACCCGAGTTCGTTGGCGCATTCAGCCTAAATGGCATTTCAAATGTATCTTCAGTAGAGCTCGACAGATATGGCAGTCAAGCTCGGAACTTTGATTTTCCAGTCACCTCCATTGATTTAAATGAGACGACCTATATGAAGCGCTTAAGTGTAACTCGTGCACGAGGGTTAAAATCGGTTTCGGCACCGAAATTGGAGTATGTCTATGATTTGGAAATTGCGGGGAACACTACTGAGCTGTTGGATTTTCCGGCATTGAAAAATGTGACCACGATGCATCTGTATGACAATTTCTCGAGGTTTGTCTCCGATCTTCACCTTCTCTATCTTTACTCAGAAACATGTAGGATAAACTTCCCTCTTCTCCGTAATATCTCATGGGCATTGTCATATGGTCCGCTTGATATACCAACAGGTGATACGCCCCCATTCCAAGCAGATTTCCCATCTTTAGAAAGCGCTGGGGCTATAGGCATTTTTGGCACCATTTCAAGGTATGCAAATGAAATTCTTCAGCTCAAATTTCAATTAACTGACCTCGCTGAAAGCTGGAATACACCGAAACTTCGAAGTATCAAACCAAGTAATCCCAATGATACTGACACAAAAGAGGCCAAACTCAGTATCGATCATAAGGGAGAGCCACTCGCTCTCGATTTCCCCACCCTTAGTGAAGTGACAACAATAAGGCTTTCCGGGAATCTTTCAAGGTAACTCAACTCCCATTCATTTTTCATTCTTAACACTAAAACATGACAGTGTATCATTTCCAGCACTTCAAGAAGTGAAAAAGATAAATATATTTCCAAGCGACTCCCCAGGTGTTTACCCAAATAGCACGCCAGTGACAGTCGATCTTTCATCACTACGCACTGTCGAGAGCTTATCGATTTCAGGCAATGTAACAAGGTACTTTCTCCCACCTGATCATCTCCGGTACCCTCTACTCACGTACCTCATAGCCTCTCCCTCGACTCTCTTACCAATTTCACAACTCTTTATGTTAGGAGTTCGTCACCTCTAAATTGCACACCCCTATTCGAACTATACGAACGGGTCCGACATGAAAAGTTTGACCCAGATAGTACCATCTCCGGTTTTGCTTGTTTTGACTCAATAGAGGGAGTTCGTTTGAGCGAAAAATACTCTCCTAAAAAGAACGGTTTGGCGAAAGGCACCATAGCTGGTATCACCGTTGGTGTCACGGTATTTGTTTTCTTCGCCATTGGAATATGGTATGCGAGATACAGATCTAAGAAGAGTCATGTAACTGCGGAGAGACGAGTTGCGGATGAGCATGAGTTGAGGCAAAAGGATTCGATAAGTATCAAGAATCCGGCGCCACCTTATCATGAAGCAGTTAGACCTTGAGGAGATCTTGGGTTTACTGGTTTAGAAAACTACTAGAAATATTTTGATAAACATGATGAACATGATGAACAGACCACGATGTGTGCCTGTAGAAAACTATGAAGGTGCCTATTAATATTAGTCTAAGAGTTTTCACAAACTCAACGATTTGAAGGGTAGAGTGATGCGTATTGAATTTAAGAATTCGGACTATTCTGGCAACGTCTAGCAGCTCATCCGTTGTATTCGGGGGCCTAACTTCAAGTCACGAGTACGCGGACAAGTCAACAGTAAGCCAAACAAATCTTGCCACTTTAATTTTGATCGTCATAAAAAGCTTGCGTGTCTACAATTCCTCTCCTCCTCCTGCTGCATCTGAACTCATATCTAAGCTTTTATCTTTCTGGAATAAGCCGCCAATCCAATTTCGAAGGAGCCAGAGAGTCCTCATATCAACTTGAAATATTTCTTTCAAATATGGAGGTTGCAAAATATCGACTGTGGCGTTAGGTTCGTATCTCTCCCAACTCGATCGTCCGTCCGGTTGCACTTCTGGCAGTGTTTTATTTTCAGTCATGTTTCTTTTGTCCTCTATGGTTGGCCAGCTCTTCGTGATATTTTCGGTAAGACTTCCGTTTGGCATTTTTGCTTCGTAGGTGTTAACACAGAACCAAAGAACGCATTCCGTTACATTTGGCCGGTTGTAGCTATTGTAAGGATTATCGGGGCTCAACACGGCGGATTTGAGGCTGATAATTGGATTCTTCAAGTTGGGGTACCCAATAGAAGTTCCGTTCGTTGTGATTTTCATCGCATTCTGGCCACTGGTTTTGTAGCCAGAAGAATGGCTCCAGTAAGATTTGGATAGATCAGAGTGATTGTCAGGGTCCTGCGTGAGCAATGAACTTATATCCTGACACTGGCTACAAACAGCAAGAGAAGTATAAGGTGGCCATGTACAATTTCCCGTCGTACATATTGGTTGGAGGGTGGACGGTGCTGGTGTTGAGATGTTCGTGCTCTCATATATACCGCTATACACGGCTCCCTTGAGGTCATTTTTAAGGGTGTGGAATACTAAGAACTGTTAACGGTTTGATTCACGCCGCAAAATTAGCCAGAACAGATAACTTACTGCTCTTGTTACCAAGAGTGTTTTGGAACGCGTCATAATAGTCTGCTCGAGGGAGAAGAGCTTCGTTTTGGCTCGAGTGTAATGGTGAGACTACCATCGGGTAGGTGAGAATTTGTTGAATAGAAGGGCCAACAGCAATGGAAGTGATGGTAATGAGCAATCCTAAGGAGACAAAATGCCTAGCCAAAATCGTTAGACTTGATTCTGTAGCATTCAGAAATTCATACTTACCACAATGCTGGAGAAAATCCCATCTTGAAACTCCCCCACGGTCCACGACTCGCCATATCATAGCTTTCGAAATCCTGAAGTCGTCGACGACGATTATTGAACCAAACCCACTTCAATTGACTTATCGACTCTGCAACTGGGTAGATCAAAGCAGCTCGAATAGTAATCGCTAAGATAGAAACGGCGGTGTTCAAGGTCAGACCAGTTGACCCGGTTGGCTTCAGTATTGGTAGCATGGAAGGGGAATGGCCATCGAAAGCATGCAGGGCACCAACAAGAAGTGCTAGAGCAATTGCATTGAGAGACCAACTGAAAAGCTCCAATCGCCATATTTTCATGAGAGCCCATGGTGATTCGTGCAGGGTTTGTTTTGGGGCAGGAGATGGACTTTTATCGACATAAGCCTCTAAGTCCAGTGGCGTCAGCTCATAGCTCTTCCGGGGGTTATTGGTAAGTCTCTGCAAACTTGCGAGCAGTGCCATGATTCACGGGACAACTAAATTGGTAGGAAGTGGCTTTGTAAAGCGATAGAAATGTTGAACATGAAGTTCTGGTTGAGGAAGAGGAAGTAAGAAATACAATTCTGCATCCTTCCCATGTAACCAGAAGTGCCAGAGCTGAAAATCGATCAGTGCAGATTTGGTTCACCCCTGACATGCCGCAAGCAATCCGTTGCTTGCACAAAATACCCTATCTGGTTGCAGCTCGTGGCTGCAGAAGTGTTGGTGGCAAAGATGTGCCTCGAATGGACTGAATCGAGAGAAGTGAAATGATGCAGGTCGAGGTGGAGTAAAGGTAGGACAAACAAAATCTCGATCGCGGGGCTGGTACAGGAGCCTTATCTGGGCACTTACGACGGCATGTACTTGTGATAGAAACACAATTAATGGGTTCGACATTGTTGGTGAATTGCAAAATAAATGTGTGGTATAGAAGGCGCAGTACGAAAAATGTATACCCGTATTTACAGCATCATGCCACCCAACCACAAAGCAATTCTTACACGCAAGCTCAAAATCCTTCTATAAAATATACCTGTTTCCTCCAGTGCAGTTTTAATTTGAATTGTAAAACAGAAAGGGTAACTTGAACCATGGAGTATAGATATGATTTTCGCTCACGATGGTGCAGTATACAGCGAATGCAACAATTGCTTGTTTCTAGGCCTCCCTTCCGTTTCGATAAGGCTACATATACCATCCGCAGGGAAATTGCTTCCGGCGACTTCTAACGACAACGAGTCTATGTTTAGAGCCCCATACCACAAAAAGAATACGCGGTGTGGCACCCTGTGGAAATCCGAGGCTGTGCATTCTAGGACGGCTATATACATCTCTCAAATGTGATTGCAAACCAACAGCAGACCAACAGTGGGATTCTCGGCTCAAACCACCCCGGGTATCATTGGAATAAATGTAACGTGAATGTAAACATAGCACTAATCCCTGTAACAATTGTAATGAGACACTGTATACGCAATCCTCGTTCAACAGGGCTTACTCCTCACTTTAGATTTATCTTATAAGACCTGAGCAAGATAAACTGATTGAAAGCCTATGCTACTTCACAGTGAGGCATAGCTGTCCACGCCATCACCCTGCGGATTCCTCGCTAAGCAGAGCTCAGCCACTAGTATTTTGCTAGGATATAACAAAAATGGCACAAGATGAACAAGTCGATAATTTACATGGTAGTGACTTTAGTGAATTTCCTATTCTCATTACTCGATAGTCTAAAGTTGTAATATAATTAGTTAATACAAAAATTAGTGAATGAAATGTAGTAGGCTGTTATGTTTAGTAAAATATTTGCATTTGCCTCTGAAATGCTCTTTCTAGCCCTAAACACACACTTCAAGTGTACTAGAGCATTGTAAGGGATAGCAAACATGATATAGCTCGTTCTAAGCATTATAAAAACAATCTAATAACTAAAATAAGTTGTTTATAACCTTCAAGAATTCAGCTTATTGAATAAAGTTCCTTAATTTATAAAAGCATAAAGGATTACGTATTCGTTCAACAATCTAGTGTGTTAACTTAGTGAGAATTGTCGTTCTATTTTGTCTAAACTAATAAAGTTCCTGTATTTCTAAAGATGAAAGATAGTTTCCAACTTCACCTCAATAAAACTTTATTAAGATCATCAAGCTGATAAATTTTCAATAATGAAATTCGTTCAACAGAGGAGTAATTATCCCTCTGCCGAATTCTAGTAGAATATGGTGTATACATAGACGAAATTGGTCAATCCCAAAATTGGTGAAAAAAATATACCAACCTCAAAATGCACTGATTAATTCCTACTCTAGTATAGCTCTAAGTGGACGGTTTTACTAGGGCTTCTCAGCACCCGAAAGTATAATTGGGTGGAAAGAGGTCGGATTTCCACCTTCGCCCGGCTTGTTCGTTGAAAGACTATGTAACAACGCAGTTGAAACAAAAATAAATTCGTACAATTATCAAAAAGGTTACCAGTACTTAGGTAATATGGATTTTTACAGAGTGCCCAAATACGTCTCAATTCGGCAATATCTTACTTCATGGTACTTTTCGTGCCCTTACTCTGTACCCCTTACAAAAGTATTATTCTAAAAGAGCAAGAAAAGATAACTCGACATGAAATAGTCTTCGATTGAACGCACTGTGAAATGTACAATACCCTCATTTACCAAAGATAGTCTCAACTCAAAACCGCACTACAACAGTGTTGGCTAAACTTGACAAAAATAGCATCATTTCCAAGCCTTAACTGTTGAATTTTCATAACATAACAGCATAACCAACGAAAGATCGACACAGAAGAGGCCAACCGCAGGGACCTCACGAGGCACTACAACTAATCTACCTCGCTAAACCCGTCAAAACCCTCTGTCATTCCCATCCATTTTCAAAGATGGAACTCGAAAATAACACTTATCAAACAAGCAAAAGGCTACGGCGCACCCCCGCAACCCCCCTCCCCCCCTTCCCTACCAGAAACTACGTCACGCGGCGCGGCTGGCTAGCGGCAGTTGGTCTTATCACACAAGTCCCTCGCCCACCAGAATCCATATCACTCCACCAGTACCCTAGAAATCCTGAATCAGCTCAAAATGTATCTCAGGGTAATTCATAGCGATTATCTCGAATATCTCCACCTACTTCGCCGAAATACTTGAATCATTCTAGACCTCGTACGGAACTAAGGCGAGGAAAGGGGCTTGTATATGTACCTTTCCGTCGTGGCTCAGCCTCAAATAACCCACTAGTTATTTGTGACTTACGGTATCCATAGGTGACACAAAATCACAGGGAAATACTTGATACCATCAATGATTTGACTCCAAGATTGAAATGGAAGGTTGACTTCCACTAGAGTAGTCATCTCTGATACTTCTCACAACTTATCATGGCACACCCGTCTCGATTTACCAACCCAGCGATTGTTAACTGCAAATACGTAGCTGGGTCACCCCAAGGTCTTTCCGAGGTCCCCGAAGTGGCCTCGCACACTTTGCATGAATGAATACGTAGTTGCGTAGGCATTCCATACTTTCTATCGTCGAAATCGAATAATAAAAGTACAGGTCGCACCGAAATAACGCGTCGCTTTGCGTTGCCACTCAAGAACAACGCATCGCAGTTAGAATCATTGTAGAATGTCATAGTCAGACCCTACACATTGATGGATAACCTAGGCGACCAAAAAGAAGGAACTAACACAAAAGAAATCGAAGAAGCGAAAAGGGAAAAGAACACAAGTAGACTCAACGCTCCATTCGCTCGGGTATCTGTACACTCCACTCAAGTTTTCTAGCTAAACCCATCTTCAATCCAACCCAAATTCCGTACGGGTCTCCCTTGGAACTATGCAACAAACACCAATCAAGAACAAATGAAAATTTGGGTCGGCATCCGGTCAGCCACCGGCTATGTAATGCGAGCACGAGCTCTGCCCCTGTACCATATACAAAGATACAAATATAAAAATCGTCCCTCATCAACACCTGCGAAGGAGCATTTCTTACTCCTTCTTCTCAGCAGCGGTAGCAGCGGCCGCAGCGGCCTTTTGCTTTCCCTCTTGATATTTCCCAATCTTCTCACCCATGTACCTCAAACTTTTCGACGTCCCGGAGGTCAAGAGTCCTTTAATGCTTTGGCTGGTACTGGGCCAGCCAATTGTTTGTTTTATTACGCCTCGCACTTCTCCACGGAGGTGCTCCGGTGGCTCGCTAGCAATTCGTTGTTCGAACCCACCGCCCTCTCTCCGGTTAATCCTCGTTGATGTTTCGTCACTTGATGCTTCAAGCATTTTGTTAAATTCAAGATGAGGAATCTGATATTTCTTCTGATACTGGAAATAAAGTTTCGATCTGAAGGCCTTGGGCAGTCGACGAACCATATTTCCTCGTTTAACTGGACTCATGTCTTGAGTCAATCGAACATTCGCTGATGGATCCGAAGCCCAATCGGGGTTTGAACATTTGGTATCGTCAAAATCCACATTGGGAAGATTATCGATGAGCGGCAAGTAAAGTCGTCGGAAATTGGGAAGGTTATTTCCCACTATGTTGGCGACTTTCGATTTATCTTCTGTTGGAAAGGACATTCGTGGGTCACCCATATAGCTGATATTTGCAATCGTGCCATAGAGTTCTTGTTCTGTGAAGGATGGCGGAAGAAGCAGTAGGGCCGTGCGTAGGGCGGAAATAAGATTTACCTGGTTCGCCAAACGTACTCGCGGGTCGTCTCGGAGAATCTTGACGGGCTTTTGGAGTCGGCCAGCAATATACAGCGTGGACCATTCCGAAAGATCCGTACACAACGTATCCAGGTTCACAACTCCGTATTTAATCAGCGTCCCATTGACGTTTACATACGGATTGAAGTAAACCCCGGCGCCCCATTTATCCTGAACTGCTGAGACTGCACCTGAACCAAGAGAACCAAGGGCCGAGTAGTGATCGCGGTGTTGGTGGAGGTTCAAGGAATGCCAATGCTGCGTATAGGATACTCCGAATATGAAATCAATCATCTTTGGATTTCCACCCTGTGCTCGAACCACGGCAGGAGGCGGCTTTGAATGTATTGAAGTTGTGGTCGAGGGTGTCACAGACACAGAAGGCTTCGATTGCGGGAAAACGCCCGATCCATAGGCAAAGGCATAACGAATGGGAGCGCGGAAGTTCCACAAAATCTGGCGTAGAGACTCCTTGAATTCCGTATCAATTAAGATATGTTGGTTGACCCCGAAATCCGTGTGAGGTAACTGAGAGAACTTTTCTATATTGTAATTCGGATTGTCTTCCCAGTCCGCTGGTGCATCCGAGATGCTCTCTTTCGTGTCTTTCGCAGGTTCAGTAGTTAAAGAGCGTATCCAATGGTTCGCGGATTGGAGGGGTTTGTAGAGGTGGCATCGCGGGCGACTTCGAAGTAGAGGTGAAGAATAGTCGCTTATTTTGCCCAAGTGAACCTGTCAAAAAAAAGCAGCTAGTTAGCTATGGGCTTCGCGCTTGCGGGCAGACAGCAACGGACTGGAATCTAGCTTACTTGGAGTTGGCGGGCAGCCATTGCGAGCTACGGTCGGATTTTGTGTAGAGAAGGGGTGGAAATGCGGACTCAATGCGTGCAGCAGATGCTGCAGAAAGGTTACCGGCTGTACTGGTCAAAAGCCATGAGCATGAGTCTGAGAGAGGGTTTCGAGAGTTGGAGGTTGAGAGGATGGATAGAATGGAATTTCAATTTGATAGGGCCGCAATCCGATAGCTCCTTTTCCCCGCCGACTCCGTTCCGGGCCCGAACGGAGCCGAGACTATGGTACGTACTGAATCTAAATAAGAGTGACTTTGAAATAGTGAATAGAATAAGGAAGAGGATATCCTACGACGACACTCTATCATTCTCTAGACAAACCAAAATCTCCAGCTAATTTGCAGTTCAGTCCTTCAGCATTCAAATCCACCTCTCTCTAAGTGTTATCGATAAGTGCTCGCTCCCATGGCAACAAAGATCTTTTGTTTTCAAACTCCTCCACGTGACTGAATCTCCAACTCCAAAGCGCCATTTCCCAAAGAATCCAAACGACAACTACCTATCACAAGAAGCTAGCGCGTACGGTGCGCGAGGCTCACAGATATGAGGCCATCACACTCTCCCCGGCAGAGTACAGATGCCGCAAGGAGAAGAAGTTCTGTAGGACAAGCTGGGCATCGCGCAAGTTTTGGAACCAGTATCCCCAGAATCCCGCAGTCGCGTGTAAGTTCTTTCTTTAATATACGCTGATTCGCTGGCAACTGGTTACATATGCTGATACTATCATATAGATTGCGATTGCACGCGCAGCAAACAATCAGCCAGCGTTCGACTTCCTGACGGGCGAACCAACGAAGGGGCGACCCCCATCGAGGGAAAACTTACGTCAATCCACGTCGCGGGTACCTTCTTCGGAGTATGCCAACAAAGAAAATATTGAGTCCGACCAAGACCGGGAGAAGAGGAAACGAGAATTGGAAGAGTTGAAGGCCGAGGTGAAGACCCTTCGATACACAATCGACAGCCATAAACAAGAAGAGGAATTGGCCAAGTTACGGCACGAAAGCGAGCTACGAGAGTCGCGACGGAAAGCAGAGGAGGATTTCAAGCAGAAACAAGTCGCGGAAGCAGAGAAATCGAAGGCTGTGAGACAATACGAATCATTATTGAAGGAGTTCACCGAGATCAGAGATGGGGCTAGCAATGAGAAAGCAGCATTGGAACGACGGATTCGGGACGCCGAGGAGAGCAAACGCGTGCTGGAGGAGGAGGTTGAAGATATGAAGTCTGAGCAAGAAGAAAACATTCGTGGTATTGAGCGAAAGTCCAAGGAACTTCAGACTAGAAACGATACCCTCCAACAAAGTATAGAAGATTTGCAGCAAGATTCAGATCGGAGGGAGGATTTATTGCAAGTGGCGCAACAACAACTTTCCGAAAAAGTCGCGATCTGTGGAAATCTCGAGGCGGAAGTTCTACGATTGAAAGCGCAAACCGGAGATGCAGATACCTTGGCCATCATTAAGAGGGAACTTGGTGAGCAAGTTACACATATTAGAACTCTTGAAGCATCGAACCGAGAACAGGCTGCTGAGCTGAAGCATTATAAGCGACTCCATAAAAGTGTGGAAGTTGTGGAAGAGGAAAAGAGGTCGCTTCAGCGGAGGTTGGAATCTATGGAAGGTCTCGAAACTGAGCTCGGAGAAGCAAGGATACAGAGACAACGACTCGAAGATGAACGTTTGGCGTGGACAGCATACCTTCAGAGCCAAGCAGGTCCAGACGGCTCGTTCGAGTACAACTCGCCAGAAGAACTAGCTCGAGCTCTAGTGGCGGAGCGCATTCAAACTGCCACCGCAATCGAGAGAATTGGTGCCGTGGAGGCAGAATCTTCAAGTAAAAATCTCGTTATTCAGAATCTCGAAGCAGAAAAGTCAAATCTTTCAGCACAAATTGAGAAACTCAAGGTTGCGGGAAGTGCGGCTGGTGAAACCAAATCTCAATTGCGTTTGGAGAGACAACGAGCTTTGGCGATCAAAGAAGCTGAATATCTTCGTGCTCAACTACGAACATACGATTCAGAGGACACTATTTTCCAGCCGGAGAATGTCGATGAAGCCAAGGCGAAACGAATCCAAGAACTTGAAGACATGGTAGATCAATACCGCCAGGAAGTGCAAACTCTCCACGCAGATATCGCCGCTCAAGAAAAGGCCGTACCAGCACCTGCGCCTCCCCTAGAAGTAACAGGAAACAAACGACCTCGCGATGACTTGGAAGAAAACGAGCGTTTAGGCGAACTATCCCGCAAAAACCGTAAACTCCAAGACGAACTCTCCGCCCTCCAAACCTCCAATAAGGTCCTCGAAAAGGAACTTTCAGTAGCCCAAAAACGTCTCTCGGCAGCTGACAAGCAAAGCAAGACCCGCATCCTCTCCCTCCGCCAGAACCCCACCTCAGAAGTTGAAGCCATAAAAATGACCACCCTCACCACCCTCCGAAAAGAAAACAACGACCTCCTAGCTCGTCTCCAAGGCCTCTCTAACCACTCCTCAGTCCCAACCTCCGCCCTCGAAGCAGCCCAAATTTCCATCGAAGAAGCACAAGCCAATCTCGCATCAGAGGTAAAACGCAACGATCGTCTCAAAAAGGTATGGGGTAACAAATCCGCCGAGTTTCGACAAGCGGTTATCTCACTGATGGGATGGGAAGTCACGTTTATGCGCGATGGGAAGACGAGGCTCGCCTCTTTCTTCTATCCCCCACGTGGCGACGAGGAGAACAGCATTGTGTTTGATGGAGAGCGTGGGACGATGAAAGTCAGTGGGGGCAAGGAGAGTGCGTTTGCGCTCAAGATTGGGGATCAGATCAAGTTCTGGGTCAAGGAGCGGGGTAGCATTCCTTGTTTGCTTGCTGCGCTTACGTTGGAGTTTTATGAGGAGGCGAATAGGGATGGAACGTTGATGAGGGTTGATGGTTAGTATACCTTTGATAGTGAGGTTGATTTGTTTTTTGAGGTACATATTGCACGGATATCTCTGAGTTGAGATGGCAGAGTCTTTACAGGCGTCATGGAGTATGGCGCGTAGTTACCTAGATGGGTGACGGTATTTTCTTGCCCTTGTAATAACTGTATGAAGAAAAACGATAATGACATAGACCCATTTACCTTTCCACTTTGTATTTCAATTTTCTCAGCCCTTTTCTCACTAATTCGGTAGTTGAACAATCAGCATCAACAAAAGCTACCGGTAGTCATGAGGACCTGGTCTAGTGGTATGAATTTCCCTTTACATATTTGCTACAGTTCAGCGATCAGTTCAGGTAACAGCACGACAGGAAATAAAATTAAGAAGTAGATAGTAATGTTAGGAATATGACCAAGAAGAGGTTTTCCATGTTGCCCGAGTAAACCGTGGCTGATCTCTGGATTAGTCACGGGAAGCTACAAGTAAGCTGTGAGTAAGCTATGAGCAGAGATCGCCATCTAGAATTCTATGGAAGATCTAGAGATATATAGAGGAAGCTCCCATCTATTTAAGAAATTATTTGGAATTTATCTAGCATGGAGCCACCTTCTATAGATACATGGCCGGGGATGGATATCTAGAAATGTAAATATCACGTGATTTAGGGACGTAAAAACAATAATCCAGAAGCCAATCTAGTCACGTGTTAACTAATCATCGTAAATCTCTAACAAAAGTAAACTCTACTACTTCTACTACTATAACTCGTTTTATTCCTATAGATCTTTACCTTAGATTTTAGCTTAGACTTATTTAAACAAGCTACACGTAGTATTTTTCTAAAAAAGCGTGACTCTACTCTAAGCTAAAAAGGTAAGATCCTCGCTACCTATATAAACTCTTTAAAAGAGGTCATTTTAGGTAAGGATTTAGGTTTACCTAGGTAAATTTACGAAAATCTCTTAACAAAGGTCTTTTTAGGCGAGGATTAAGGGTTTTCATATAGCTAAATTCACTAATTGTATTAAGTACTCTAGATAACGGTTTCTACTCTAAATTCTTCCAGAAATATCCCTTCCATTTCAGACCCTCTCTAGATGCTTCCAGAGAGGTACTATCCATAGAAAGTTCTATGGAAGGTGCTTCCAGATGCCGATCACTGGCTATGAGTAAGCTGTGAGTAACTTTGGTTTTTCTAGCTTGCTTGTTTTTCCCCAGCTTATCTACAACAATCCTCTCCCAAATTTTATGGTCACGCTAGTGAACCAATAGGTTAGTCTCTCATTGGCGAAATGGGTTACCATCAACCATTGAGTCACCAAACATACAGGATAACCAGGAAATGGCAAACACTCTCAATGGATGATATGTAAGAGATGGCGCGAATGTCATCCCCGGAATAATAAAATATTATCTTCCACAAGTATTTATTTCGTTCTAATCCCGAGCCCTTAACATTCTTCTCGTAGAAACCATCAATTTAGTTTTGAGCAACGTCACAGATTTAGAACCAACAACGTAGAAACAGCATTTTATCGCTTTCTATGTTATTCCTGACATAGACTTCAGATGTCCTCAGACATCAATTACTCATACCATGATCTTTACTATCCTCATATTCGTGACCAAAACGCCGCCCAAAACCAGGGAGTGTGGTACAACTTTGCCTCACCTTCAACGCCAATCCATGCCACACAAACGCCCTCAAATGTTCAAACCCCAAAGTACTCCCCCAGAAGTGACCCAATCATGCTCGTAGACACTCGATCCCCTCCAATGCCTTCATCGCCCGCGTCCCCTGGTTCTCAAAAGTGCTAACCATTCTCTCGCATTCCGCTTTCAGCCGTTCCTCTGCCTGCTCGGCATTATACCTAATCCACTGCTCGACAGTCATTCCCTTTTCCACATTGCTCAATTCCCCGCCCTTGACTGGTTTATTATTGCCAGCAGTAGCGAATACTGCATCGATATCCACAGCGCTCCATGGGTTCTTAGTTTGAAGGCCGTTATTTGGTGGTTTGTTTTCGGCATTGGAAGATTGTGGTGACTGGGTCGGTGTATTAAATTCCTGTGGTGCAGGTGCGGGCGGAGGTACAGGAGAAGCCTCAACTTCCTGTACCAGCTCAACCTCAACAGGTGGTGTAGGTGACCTAGACATCTCTGGCGTATGACTTTCTTCTGGTGTGGGTGATCTTGCAATTACAGGAGTGCGTGTTTTGTGTCGTACTGGGGTGGGTTCTTCGGGAGTGGATTCGCGTTCGGGCTCAGGCTCGAGTTCGGGTTGGATTTCAGGTTCAGGTTGAAGCTCGGATTCCAGTTCAGGTTCAGGTTCAGGATCTGGTGTGGGTGTTCGCTCGATGGGCCGGGCAGTGGCTCTGTGGTTGAAGTCAGTCTAAATTATTTGGGAATGGATGATGCTTGATGAAATGGCAATTAAAAGGACTCACTTGTTTCTCGTAATCCGGCGCTTAACAACGGGGGCATCTTCAAAAACATCGCTTTGACGCTTCTGCCCTCTAGATGACGCCGGAGAAGGGGCCACAGGTGTAGTTAGGCGCGATTGCCTCGCTTTGGAAGCTCGTTTTGTTTGTTTTTTGGCGGGTGGGGCAGGGATAATGAAGAAGGGGCAATCGGGGGACCGTTTGTAATGCTCATCACTGTTTTTATTAGCATTGACTGGGTTGCGCATGAAAGGCCAAACCAACTTACTGGGGAATATCTGTATTCTCCCAACCATCCAGAGCCAAATGGCAATATGCACAAACTGCCATGTCGTCGGACTCATCAGTTGGCGCATAATACCAGCCAGCTTCCGCAAGCTGAATCAAGTCCATTAGCAAGGTATCTCTCAAGAAAAAAAGACAACAACATACCTGTTTGGTCTTGCATTTCCACCCTCTCTTCGAATCATGCGGCCATAGGTTTGCGAAGGTTGCCTTCCGAGCATTCAACATATCCTTCCCGGATGGAAGCTCCTCACTGGGAGCGCCATCACTAGCTTCAACTGCAGCGATTATTGCCCATGCACATTCGGGGGAGTGCTTCAAGTGTTCTGCTATTGGTTCGTCATCTTCTTCCCATCCATCTATTTGGCGGTGGCAGAGGAAACAGGCGGTATTATCGGGACTGCCTGGGAGAGGGTGATAAAAGAATCCGGCTTTTGCAAGCTTCGCGCATGTCAGTATTGAGAAGAACGTAATGCAACGCGTATTGCTGGAGGCTCATAGAATCTGAGAGGGCGGAAATGGAGGGGTAGGTGATTGCACGAACCTGTTCTGGAGCCAGATTTTTGTGTGGCCATTTCAATGATTTCGCAGCGGATTTTGCGCCGGCCTTAGAAGACCTTTTGGATGTTCGACGTCCGGGCAATGGGTGTGCGATTTGAAAGGAAGAGATTCGCTGCTCCAAGGTAAAGAAAGCCGCCGCCATCTCCTCGATAGCCATAGTGCCGTCGGTCGCAATTGGTTTGGAGGTTTGATGCTTCGTTGATCGCTGATTGTGGTTCGGGTTCGTGGCAGATTCGGGCAGAATTGATGTTTGACGATGTACAACAATATTGTGTTTTTTGGTGTTGAGGGCGGATGCGATCCAATGTTTACTTTGAGGCTCAAAAAAGCGCGATGGCGCGACCCCCTGCGACAATCACTTGGCAGCATCACCAATCGGCTCAAAAGCGGCACCGGCACGATATCGGCACGTCAACTCTGATATACTTGTATCACTTGTGTAATACTTGTAGGACCTTTGAAATAACCTCTTTTGTTATTAATATCCATGAGATTGTGATTTTTTGGTTTTGAATGAGTTGTTGGTGTTCTTCGTACCTTACTCTCTCTGACTTGCGACTAAGTATCTAAACGCTTCTTCGTATATATAGTACGGGGTCACAGATATTCGCCCAGTCCCATTTTTACACAAAAAAAGCATCCCTTTTAAATCTCTATTATATATTATACCCTGAATACTTAGTACATTTTCCTTATAACAAGTCTTTAGGTTTAGGTTATCCTTACTTAGAAGGTTCAAATTCATTTCTTCTATTTTTTTCCGTCTTCTTATTTAGTAGAGTAACAGATATCATAAAAACCACTATATTTCGCCTATTTTTAGTGTAATACGGTGATTTTCCGACTCTGCCGAAGACAATATATTAAAAAACATTTCAATACTATTTCTATTATAGAGGACTACTAGTCAATTTATCTAGATAGTCTAAATACTAAGTTTCAATCGGTCTCTGTACCTAAAGTAAAGTAATAATGTAAGTAAAAACTACATTCTCTAGAAAATAAAAATCCGATATTAGAGAATAGTTGAAATATTGAAATAGATCCATTCGAAATCCTAGGTGTGAAAATGCGAAGTGTTCAAAATTAGTTCCCAGGTAACCCCGGAATTATGAGAAGAATCTTTTGAAACTAGCAGAAGATTGAAGCTTTCGGCTTGTTGCTTCTACAAAGAAGCAAAGGTTGAACTACGAACGTTTTGATAGTTTCTTCTGTTGTTTAATTGGTCGGGCCTGTACCATTCGCACCATACTCTACAGGTCATTGTAGATAACCTACCGATAGCACTTCATTTTCTGACGTGTGGTATCTATTCCTGATTCACCCAGGGCGAAAAGGAATACCCTGGAATGGAGTTGCCTCAATTTGAATAACTTATACTGAATCATGGGCGCTGGATTGTTACATTTTTACGTATTTACACTTCCCCCATTTCTAAACTTTATCAAGACTCCTCTTATTTCCACAACACAACACAAGAAGCTGGCGCAGATTTGGCAAATGAATGTATTAAGAGGTGAAATATTGACATGCAATAGCTAGCAAGTTCCCTTCCCCAGCCAAGAAAAGAAATTCGTGAGATGTAGTTCTTCAGTGGTCAGAACCAATATCCTCAACAACTAAACCCAAAAGTAGGTAATCTACCCAGGATCCTTTTAGTCCCCAGTTGGATAAATCAAGTCCCGAAATTTAAAAGCAGGGCATTGCCATCCGTTACACTCTCGTAATAGGATGTGCTCGACCTTATCTTCGATATCATCCATAGTCACTTTGCCATCGGCTAGAAGTGCATCCCGTCTGGCTAATCTATTTTCATAGATCCCCGTAAATAGCATCTTCATACGAGCTTCAACGCCTTTCCATCCACTCCCTGCTGGAAGGCCAAGAACACCGGAGAGGTATATTCGCCAGCTATTGGGCGAATCGCTCCCCCTACCCACTCTTTCAAGTAATCGAGGCAAGCTGTTAGGGATTCCGAATGATTCTGTTCCATCAGTGCTTTGGCCAGATCTTTGGCCCATGATCAAGTAAACTAGAAGTAACAACCAAAGGTTAGCTCATGGTGCTATGTAAGCCATAAAAGGGTACCAACCTTCGCGGACTCCAAGAATCGATAATCCTACTTGGAGATTCTCCAACCTACTTGTGTGAAGTTGGGCATTTTGCATCGTGAATTGTATCCATTCGGTTACACAAACACCGATGCTTCGCAACTTTCGTGTAGTTGGGAGACACACATCTGGATGGACCGGGTTTTGAGTAAGCTGATTCAATAAACAAGTGGTGGGGGGGTCATTGAACTCAAACAAGACAGTATCAAGTTCAGGATGTACGAATATGGTGGCTTCTTCGCCTTCTCTGGCTTTAAATGGAGTCAGAAAAGCCCTGGATGATGGGGTCAGTAATTGCCTGTGAAAAAGTTGTTTCGAGATACGGCACCAAACTTTTGGTAGGGATGAAGATTGGTGTAGGAGGAAATTGGGGTAATGTTTTAGGAGAAAGAAAATAGATGGGTGGGAGAATAGCGTCCCGATTACCTACAAGGTCTCTTCTCGTACCTCGTGAGTCACAGCAAGAAGTATTGGATTGCCACAAATTGAGATGGTGATGTCTAATCCTGGAAGTGGAAAGTTAGTTTCCATGCCAATCTTCAGAGGCATAATTCCTTACCAAAGTCTTTAATTGCCATCAAGTTAACAATTCTTGGAACATGTAGTGCTGTGCGCCAGATCTTTCTTCGTAACTCTAGTGGTAGTTGGGGGAAGAGATGAAAGACCTTCAAGGGGAGCATGTTATTGACCTCTAGTTTTCTTTCTAGAAAAGCTACTCTAGCTTGTAGATCTCGAATAAGTTCCTCAGAAGACACTGTGGTGGTAGCATCAGGAAGTGATGGTCCTCTGATAAAGAGGGGGAGTGGTTGCTGATGGCCTGCCATTACGGTTGTCATAACAAGCGTTGAAGAAGTTGAGCTGTGTAAGGTGCGTCAAGTGCTGTGTGTTCAGTGCTGTGTTTTGTCTGTTGTGTGTGTTGTGTGTTGTGTTTGAGGGAGGTTGATTCTCAACAGTTGACAGGAATACTCATACTGCCTAGCCTAGCAGCAGTTATTCACAAGATATCGCCTAGCTACAACACACCTTCAGTGAAGCATCAATTCTTTGGCGAATGTTGTAAGCAGTCTTCATTTCTCTTAAAAGTTATGCAAAAGTCAATTCCTCCTTACCTCATGATTCTGCTTCGATCAAAATCATCTTATTCATAGCTCAGATACAACAACATCTTTACATTCACGTAGGATTGTTCATTTTTCTAGGAATTTAGTTTACAGTACCAACTCCTGCATAATCCTAAATTAGATGGTGTTATGGTTCATGTATTATTTCCCCTTCCCCCCACCCCCCCTTTTTTGTCATTTTAGCTGTTCTATATAAGAAGAAGTGAAAATCAAAGCACCACCCCTGGAAATAAATACATACCCATTCTAGATCAGGTTACGCCCACAGGAGTGACTCCTCTTTAGTAGTCTTCTATCCCCAGATCTGCTAACAATTTAGATAAGTTACCAGGCAGCGCACCTCTGCGCGTGATCTTCTACATACTTGGTTTACGCCTCTTTGATCTTCTCGTCATTATTGCCATGTTGTTGCAGTATTGAATAATAAATGAGAGGTGTTCAGTGGGCTTCATTTGGTGCTAAAATGTAGTGACGGGCAGAGCGGCCTTCACTACCTCCTGGTGGACACTGAACGTGGTAGTAGCATAGGTTAGCGACCCTTTAGATAAATTCACAATAACAGGTCGTAAAAATGTACAGAAATTATCAGAAGATGGGTAGAGCTCTAAATTACATTGTTAAAAAGAATTGAAAGATTTCATTATCTTCGTGTTGTAATGCAGGCATTAATAACTGTATAGAAAGAAGTCATGCTACCTTTAGTATCCTACAGGAGACTACCCAAGTATAGTTAGATAATAGTTATAAGAACAGGTAGAATAGACACCCCACCCCTCTGCTTAGACACCCTATAGTGACTACTGAAGTACGTTACGACCACTGATGTATTGTATCTTGGCATTAAAGTTGCTCTAGCACAAAATATTAAAAGGCTCCTTACCACCGCTGCGTGCACCCAAGATATTTTTAACATCAATACGATGGTGCTGGTAAGTATGTGACTCTCTTATACATATTGCCTTCCTAACAGAATATGATAGGTCTCAAACATGGATAGCTCCATCCTGTCAAATTCAGCAGATGTATCTGCTCCGACACCTCTAACTATCACTGCTTTGTATTACGTACTCATTCAAAAGTTGAAATCGCATATCTCAAACCTTGGTGGATAATTTGATTATCTTCAACAAAGAGGAAATTCAAGAATTTCAATCCCATGCCAAACCTTTTCGTACTAGCGAGGAGGCTCGTATAGTAAAAAATGCTGCCAGTAAATTATGTAAAACTAGAAAGTTAGTAGAGTCAGAGGGACCGACTTTCACTTGCTTTGCATTCTTGCCACTTGAATTAAGAGAGAGAATATATAAGTAATGAGAAACCACGTCCCGATTTCTCATCAAGCACTCTTGAACAATTTCCCAATAATCTCTAAAGTCTCATAAATACTAACTCTCCCATTCTCCAGGGGGCTGTTTCCTCGAAGCCCGCCAAGTCGTCCCCATCCGTTAAACAAACCACAAACCAAGGTCTAAGTGAGTTCCAACCCCCCCCACCTTCCCCAAAAACTAAACCCCCCCAGCAGGCACCCTAGAGTACGCAAACTTCAGACCCACCCAAACCCTCCGTCTAGTAAACAGAGAAGCCTTCCGCGCAACCTCCGCCGTCCACTCTACCAACCCGAACCCAGCAACCGCCCACTTTTTGGATGGGGAGAGCGCCAATCCACCTGTACGAATCAATTTAAATACGCAGATTTCTTTCTTTGGGGATATACCTACCAGATAAAGTGGGGCTTTATTATATGTTGAAGAGGAATTTGGTTCCGGGAGGGTCGAGTTAGAGATGAAGATGGATCGGGAGTTGGGGTTGTTGATTTTGAGGAAGGGGTGTGAGTTTAGTTGGGTTACTTTGGAATTAGATATTGCATGACTTTTTTCTATTTAATTCCCATTGGTATTTGCTTTGAAAGTGGTTGGAGGGGAGGACCATCCTTCCAGCTTACTGATTTCCGATTCCTCGGTCAAGAATAAAAGAACAAGCTGATTTCCCACAGTGGGCTCGACTTCTACTAAGGTAGGCCGCAACGACATCTTCACCTAGGTATTCCCCCACTAGTCACCAAACCGGCAAAAAAAGCGGAAACGATGGACGTCCTCCCCTCCCTCCAATCCCTCGGTATTCACGAAAGTAGACCTAATTCCCTCCCATCCACAACCTCCCCAAACCCTCCCCAAAACTAAAATCCACCTAAAAAGTCACACTAACACTCCCAAAAACCTCTATTTCTATTTCAAAACCCCTACCTAACAGTCGCCCAAACCATCAAATCCTCCGCCCTACCCAAAGATTTCTGTGCCGAAATCTCTTTGTAACATTATCATCTTGATGTTTTTGAAGGTACAGATTCGTATTTTGAGGATGTGAATTTTACTAGGGTTGCTAGGTAGGAGGGATGAGAAATTTGAGGAACTTGAGGGGTTGGATGGTATGGGTTTGGATGTTATGGGTTTGGATGTTATGGGAGAGGGAGAGGGGTTTAGAGGGATCAAGGGAATTTTTATGGTTTAGGGGTGTGAGGGGTGGGGGTTTTTTTTTTAAGTTTTCCATAGATTTGGGGAGGTTGTGAGGGATGGGTTGAGAGAAGAATCAGAGGATAGTTTGGTATGAGGTTGGGGGGAGAGGGGGATTTGATGGGTGTGGTTAGAGGTTGGGGGTTTTAACCGCGGGGAATGGTAGATGGAATAATTTTGTATATATATTATATATTATTTGTAAATCGTGAGATACCGCCCCTCCTAGTAATTCGCAGGATTTAAGAGTGATTACTAGTGTTTTACAGGGTATTTTCCAAGGTAAATTTGGTGCGATTTGATCAACTCCAAGGATCCAGGATTCCGAAACATCCTCTCTACTCTTCTCTTCCCGAAGGCCAGAAGCAATGAGTTATAAATCCCTTACAACTTACCTAAACTATAGGCAACAGCTTATTATCACAGCCAAATTTCCTTTCTCAAAGGAGTTGCTAAAATCCATAACAACACAATCGTAAAAATACACTGGCACGGAGTAAGGTTAGGTACCAAAAATATGAAAAATATGAAAAATATGAGGAGATGCGGGAGGTCGTTTCACATTTCCCAGAGGCTGTAGCGTTTTGGTTTATTAGAAGGATCATTAAGGATTAGATTATATTCATTATATTTGGGGTTTGGATCGACTGTGCATGTTGTATTGCTTGTGCCATGCTTGAGCGGGATGGTTTGGTTTGGTTTGGGGGATGAGATCGGGTTTCTTGGAACGCATGAATGTTCGGTTTGGTAACCTTAAATCTAACCATGGTTGAGTACAGTACTTGGATGGGAGGTCCAAACTTTGTGACTTTGTGGAAATGGGGTGGAATTTGGTTTGTTTAATTTGGTTTCTTTGGTGAGTGTATGGGAGTTCAATCAGGGAGTTGGAGGAAGGGATGGGTGTTGATGGGGTATGTTGGGTGTTTGATTTACACGGGAAGTGTGTCTGTAGTTTTTGGGTGAGGAGATTATTATGACTGATATTACTGGGAGACTTGGATTTTTTGGTGAAATGGTGGTATACTATCGAGTTATCATAGAGGAAACAAATATAGAGGTAAAGTATTTGTCAGTCAAAAGTTGCGGTGTAAAACTCTTACATGGTGGGTACTGGGTAATAAGACGTGAATAGTCTAATCACATGATGGCGATAATTCTCCGATGAACCGGACCGATCCCTCCCGCCGACGGACAGGACGGACAATCTGGAAATACCTTGAGACTGCTGAACCCCCACTGTGCTTCGTTGTCCAACTTTTATTGACCCTTTTAATTGCTCCCATTTCCTTTTTTATAATCCTTCCGATTCTGGATTGTGATGATCTCCAGACCCATTGAAAAATGACGAGTTGTCAAGTCAGAGTCCGGCCCAACCATGCTACCTCCGTGGTACCATGCTGCCCAACTTCAGTCCCCCCCACGGGCAAATCTCCATACACAGCAGCAGCAGCAGCAGCAGCAGAAGCAGACCAGCAGACAGGCCTGCATAAAAGTTTTCGCTGTTGCATGCAGCGAATGCAGAGTCATTGCAGACGTGGTGCTCCCCTCCTGGGGCCGGAGTATCTCGAGGGCGCTTGTCCAATGTTCAAGCTCGAATTGGAGTTCTCCGGACCACAAAGGTGCACAAAGAACCACTCAAGAACCACTCTATCGTGACCCTCCCAGGTTTCTCCCATGCGCCTAAAACACTTACAGATGCGGATCAACGTCCCGCCGGACATATTCTTCGGAATTGGACCAAGGAGGGTGGCAGAAACACGTCGTTCGACAGCGATAATCCTCAGTATGCGTTGTTCTGCATGAACTCACTCACCTATAACACCCACTTTTATCATCATGGTCGAGGTTTTGCCAGCGGCACCACCTCTCAACCAGGCACAAAGGCACAAAGGCACGGTGAGTCTGGTAGTCTGGTACAGTACATGTATTTCTGACGGGTAAGAAAAGCATCTCCAGTCCTCTCTTCTTGCAAAAATTTCCATCCTCTCTTTTTTCCCACTGTCTCTTCAATGCCAGCGAACCCTTCGGTTTGCATCCCCAACATATCATGGCTCCTAATTCTCGTCCGCCATTGACGAGTCGAATTCGAGCTTCCTTCGAAGGGAAGCGCACCACCTCCAAATCCGAAGTTACCAGTCCTACTGGTGTCAATGGATTTATGACCCAGGACCCCGACGCATTTCGAAATGCCATCAACGATGCCATCAACAGCGAAGCCTTTCAAAATGCCATTGCCGCAAACTTAGCGCGCATAATCCAACCCTCCATCAAAGATGCGCTCGATACTCTACAGCCGCTGGTGGAATCCGTGTATACGCACGAAGTGCTACTTCGGAAAACAAACAGGAGTGTAGAGAATTTATTGGAACGAATTGATACCCAGCAGTCGCAACGCAATGGACACCAAACACCCAGAAGCCCTTCGAGTCCTTCCACACCTACAGCTCCCACGCCCCGGCGGCGAGGTTCAAGCGATTCCTCACCACCCCAAGATATCGAGCAATTCAAGCTCTCCCTCGAGAAAAACAACAAACGAACCGTAGCCACCATCGCCGAGCTGTCAAGCGCAGTCGAAAGCAACAACAGAAAAGTTAGCGAGGTGGCATTGGGAATTACCACTATACAGACATTTACCGAGCAATCGACAACTACGGCATCTGTCCTACAAGCGCAATTAGACCAATTGAAGGAGGATATTGGGATGGTGGTGGATGCCGTCGGCTCAAATCTCGGCAAGAATGTCGAAATCATCAACCAGCAAGTCGCAGAGCATCCATCACTGCTCGCCTCTCATGCGACAAAACTCGATGCCATCTCTACGGATCTTGTAGGCTTGAAGGGTGCTGCGGACATATCAGAGAAAATAGAGAATATTTCTGCAGAACTTGAAGCATTGAAGGCCAGCATCGAGGGCGGCATTAGTGCAAGCAATGCGCACTTTGAAGGGCTGGGTGCGCAGGTTGGAGGTGTTCTTACTGCTGTTGAATCGCATGCGGGAGCTCTCACGGAAATCAAGGGTGCCAGTAGCAGTCCGGAAATCATGGAGGCACTTCAAAAATCGAACGATTCGCATGCCTCGCATGCTGCCCTCCTTAGCGAAATCAAAGAGCGTTCGTTGAATTCAGCATCCGAACCTGTCGCAGCTTCGACTGCTGGAGACTCAGATCCTTCTGTTGCCTTCCAAAGTCTACAGTCGGAGCTCACAACCATCAAAGAAAGCGTCGAAGCCGGATTTGCTTCCACTAGCGAGAACCTTGGTGGATTAAGTTCTAAGGTTGACACTGTCCTCTCCACTGTTGAGGAACACAAAGCTGCCAACAATGGCGCGGATATTTTGGCAGCTGTTCAGAAATCCAACGACTCGCACGCATCACATGCCGAAGCTTTAGAAGGAGTAAAGTCTCTTGGTGGAAGTGATGCTGCACCAATCTCATACGACACCAATTTCTCTGCCTTGGAATCTCAAATCGCCGCCCTACACGCCAAGATAGAATCAATTCCTAGTGGAGAGGCAGCTCCAGTTTCATACGAGTCCAATTTTGCTGCACTGGAAGCCCAGCTCGCGGACCTTCAAACCAAAATGGAGTCTCACTCTGGAAGCTTGGAGCAAATCAAGTCTGTCGGAGGTGGTGATGCTCCTCCGCCAGCCTCATATGACGCGAATTTCACTGCCTTGGAAGCCCAAATTGCGGCTCTCCACGAGAAGATGGAGGCTCATACTGGAAGCTTGGATGAAATCAAGTCGGCCAGCACCTCAACAAGCCGTGAAGTTGTTCCTACAGAGGACAGCGGCAATGTTGGAGAGTTGCAGTCTGAAATCACCGCTATTATGGGCAAATTGGACACCCAGACTGGTCTTATCAACGAGTTGAAGGACGATGTTAGTGCTGAAATCTTGACAGCTCTCCACGATCTTAGTCAAGCTCAAACAAGTCATACTGCATTGTTATCTGAGGTGCGGGAAGCAGACGTTAGTGCTGAGATTCTCACTGCTTTGCACTCCTCGAACGAGTCACATGCTAGTCATAATGCTGCCTTCGAAAAACTTGACGCTGCTGTACAGGCATCAAATGATTCTCATGCAACTCATAGCACCGCCCTTGATGAGATCAAATCCACCAGGTCAGTCGAAGGAAGTGCTCCAGCTAGCGATTCAACTGCCTTAGAATCACACATTACTGCTCTGGCGGCCACGTTGGAGGAGCACAAAGCAACTCTTGCAGAAATCAAGGAAGCTACAAATGCCTCGAATGAGTCGCATGCAGCACATGTTGTGTCGTTGGATGATATCAAATCTAGATCAGTCGAGGCGGCACCCGCTACTGAAAGCATCGATTTAGCTCCACTTGAAGCACAAGTTGGTGCTGTACTTGCTGCTTTGGATGATCACAAGACAACCTTATCTGCCATCCACGAAGCTACTACTGCTTCCAATGAATCTCACGCTTCTCACACCGTCTCTCTCGGCGAACTGAAGACTGCCAGATCAGTCGAGCCAACAGAGGTAACACCATCCAGCGATGTTGGGGCCCTAGAGACTCAAATTGGATCTATTATCACCACACTTGAGGAACAAAACGCGTCTCTCGCCAGCATCAAGGATACAACCACAGCTTCGCATGAGCTATTCACCACACATGCCACAACTCTAAATGAGATCAAGGAAGCAACGGCTGCTGCAAACGAGTCTCACGCTGCTCACACAACGGCGTTTGCAGACCTGAAGACCGTTCAGCCTGCTCCTACTAGCGAAGAAGGAAGTCCAAATGTCGCAGCCCTTGAGACACACCTCAATGCCATTATTGGTACTCTTGAAGAGCAGAATGGTACATTGGCTGAGATCAAGGGATCTAACCCTGATGTTCTCGCTGCTATTTCAGAGCTCAAAGCCTCTGTCGGTGACTCAAAATCCGGTGTTGATGCTCATGGCGCCCTGGTAAAGGACCTTCATGAGGAGACCAAGAACTCCCATTCCGAGATTGCATTGGCCATCGGTGCCCTTGCTCTTGGTGGTGCTACAGGCGCCGGTACTGCCGCCGTTATGTCAGATGATGACAGTTCAAAGGAGGTTCTAGAGGAAGTCAAGGCTGTTCGTGCTTTGATTGAAACTTCATCAGCTTCCATTGATGCCACAAAGGAGTCGGTGACATCGATTGCCTCTCAAATTGATATCAATCACACTACAATTACGACAAGCATCACCGCTCTTAGCGAAGAGCTGAAGGCTGAAATCGATGCCACTGGTACTCATATCACCGACTCGATTACCGGTCTAAGCGGCAATGTTCAGGCAATCGACATTAGCACTCTCGATGGCCAATTGAAAGACCTTTCAACATCAATGCAAGCCACTGGAGGCAAGGTTGATATTCTTTCCGAAGGTATGCATTTCAACGAGAAGGGTATCGATCAGTTGAGGGAGCATTCTGTCGCTGGTGATCGAGGAGCGTCAATGCCCGAGGCTGCTTGGTTCAAGAAAAATACACCAGCTGTGTCTCGTGAGGTCTCGGAGCCTTCGGATGATGTTCCGGAGAAGGAGTACAATTATCTTACACCTGTCGCTGAGGAGAACACTCCTGAGCAAGAGGGAAGCCCTGTGCCAGAGGCTGAGGTTATTGAAGAAGCCGTTCTGGAGCGGGTTATTGAGGAAGCCGTCCCAGAGGAGCCAATTGTTGAATCAGAGCCCGTTGCTGAGATTGCCGAAGAAGCTGTCCCTGAGCCTATCGTCGAGGAAGCAACACCTGAAGCCATTACCGAGGAGCCAACTGCTGAGATCGCCGAGGAGCTTATTCCGGAAGAACCACCCGTCGTTGAAGAAGAACCCTTGATTGAAGAAAAAGCCATCGTTGAGGAGCCAATCGTCGAAGAGGCAGCACCTGAACCTATCGTTGAGGATGTGCCTGTTGCTGGGGAGGCAGTACCGGAGCCCGAGGAGCCCATTTCTGACGAACAATCTGTCGAGGAAGCCATTATTGAGGAGCCAGCCGTTGAGGAAATCCCCGAAGAGAAAATTGAGGAGGTTGCTCCAGCACCAGAGCCGGTTGTCGAAGAGCCAATAGCCGAGGAACCGCAACCCATCGTTGGAGAGCCAGTCATCGAGGAGTCTGCTATTGAACCTGCGGAAGCTAAAATTGATGAGATCGCTCCAGCATCTGAGCCAGTCCCCGAAGACCCAATAATCGAGGAACCCATCGCTGAGCAGCCAGTAGCTGCCGATGAACCTGTGATTGATGATCCAGTCGTCGAGGAGGAGCCAATTGCAGAAGAGCCAATCTTCGAAGACGTCAAGGAGCCTGAACCGGAACCAGTAATTGAGGATGAGCCGATTTTCGAAAAAGGGGATCCCGTTTTAGAGCCGGAGCCAGAAATTGAAGCAACCACTGAGGAACCAATCGAAGAGCCAGAACCTGCTCCCGAGGAAGCACCCGAGGAAGTTCCCCAGGATGAGTGGGCACTTCCCACCAAGAAGTCCAAAAAAGACAAGAAAGGGAAAAAGAATAGCCAATCTGGATTCTCAACACCTGTTACTCCAATAACTGAGGATATACCAGAAGCTTTTGAGGCTCCTCAAGAAGCTCCGGATGAAGAGTGGGCACTCCCTACCAAGCCGTCTAAGAAAGACAAGAAAGGAAAGAAGAATAGTAAATCCGGCTTTTCTACTCCCGTAACTCCGATGGGAGAATCAACCTTCGAAAAGGAAGTAATCGACGACGAACCACGGGATTTCCCAGAGGCTTCCGAAGCTCCTCCAGAAGAACCCCAGGACGAGTGGGCACTCCCTGCCAAGTCGTCTAAGAAAGATAAGAAAGGAAAGAAGAATAGCAAATCTGGCTTTTCAACTCCCGCAACTCCAATAGAAGAACTAGCTTTCGAACAGGATACAATCGACGATGAGCCACGGGATTTCCCAGATCCCTCTGAAGTTCCTCAAGAAGAACCCCCTCAAGAAGAACCCCAGGATGAGTGGGCACACCCTGCTAAAAAGTCTAAGAAAGACAAGAAGGGAAAGAAGAATTCCCAGTCTGGTTTCTCGACTCCCGCAACCCCAATGGAAGAATCAACATTCGAAAAGGAAATAATCGACGACGAGCCAAGAGATTTCCCAGAGGCATCTGAAGTTCCCCAAGAAGCAGTTCCTCAAGAAGAACCCCCTCAAGACGAACCCCAGGACGAGTGGGCACTCCCTGCTAAAAAGTCTAAGAAAGACAAGAAGGGGAAGAAAAATTCCCAGTCCGGTTTCTCGACTCCTGCGACTCCCATGACCCCTGCCAATCCGAATGAGGAGGATCCATTCAATATCGCCTCGCCTATGTCACCTAAAACTCCTGGTGGTGAGACGGAGGGGGATTCCGCGTCTACCAGTGCTTTCGCATCGCCGACTTCCGATGCGTTCCCGTTGTCTCCTGGTGCCGGTGGCAAGAAGGGGAAGAAAGAGAAGAAGGGGAAGAAGGGGAAGAAGGGTGTTCCGTTCAACTTTGATGGCGAGGAGCCTGAGGAGTGAGCGTGAGGTTTACTTTGCGGACTTTCGAGGATGTGCGATATGATATGATAGGATACGATACGATACTTGGGAAGAAAAGATTGAGAGTATGGATGGGATGGGATGGGATGGGAAGATTGTTATATGGACTGACTCACTGACTTCTCGTCATATTCTCCTTGTGTCTTACGAGAGACTATTCCTTTCTTTTTTTGGTGGTGGTGGTGGTGGTGGTTTCGTATATTATATACCCTCTGCTGTGTTCGCTCTATCTGGGGGGTTCCGCAATCTTTCTCCTTTTTGGTTTTTTGGTATATATCTTATTTTCGTGTTATACCTTTGCTAGGGGTTGAGAACTCCTGCATTATATATGGATGAGGAATTGATGGATTGATGGGGGGGGCTTTTTAATTTTTATTTATTTATTGGGTATGGGATGGGATGAATGGGATGGATGGGATGGAATGCTTGTTTGCTTGTTTGCTTGTTTTATAGTATGAGAATGAAAATATTGAGACGTAATTTTTGTTGTGTTAATTTTTTTATGTGTTGCTGTGTGTGTTGCTCTGCATGTGAGTCTTTTTATTAAGTTGGTCAATGGATTGATATAAAATCCAAATCATTAAATAAACAACCTCTAAATCGGCAATTTAGATATATGATTTACCGCTTCTATAATCAGTGAATAGCTTTTATAGATATACTAAGTAATCCTTGGGAAATATCTCTACATACGAATCTGTACACTAATTTACATATAAACTTCGAAATAATAATAGATCATTATCCTTGATCTAGAAAGGGAAAAGGCAGAAGTGCGAGGTTTTAGAAGGGAAGTGATTGATAGCTTCTTCTAGTTAGTCTCTGAATTAGAGTAAGATGTAGCTTAAGGTAGTATTTTAAGAGAGTGAATCATATAGAGACTCGAAAGTGAACCCACTCACCTATTCAATCCACCTTTCAAAAAGCCGAGTAACACCACCAGCATGAAAATGCACATGGTAAAAGAATAGAATGAGAAAAAAAGAAAAAAAATTTGTAGACGCTCGGTATCAGATTCGAACTGATGATCTCTTCTCGGTCCTTCACAAACATCCCTCCTCAACGAAATTCTTGCCAACCGGTATGGGATTAAGAGAGAGCAACCCAAATACTCCCCATCCACCCCTCCAACGCGAGCAGAAGGCGTCTCTAGTCGTACGTCCATTTACGACAACATACAACCAAGGGCCCCCCGATAGGGGGAAACTGAGTTATGTGGGTAGACGACTGGGGATATTGGGAGGTGTAATGGCCTCCTACTGACTGATTTGGGAAATAAATCCGAAATCGAAACAATGTTTGTGTGTGGGGGAGAAGGGCCTTAACCACTAGGCTAACTGAGCTTTTTCTGAGTTGAGGGGGGGTTGTTTATTGCTGGTTTTTAAGACCGCGTGGATTACCTAGGTATGATGATATATAATTAGCCGTGGAGTGCCGATTGGTTTGTTGGTGAGAATAATGGGTCCGGGGTATTTTGGGTTATCGAGGTGAATTGATTACCAAAGTGAAGTGAGAAGGAGCAGATAACAGTTATTAAGTCTACATAATAGAATATATGGAAGTGGTCGACGAGCGAGTGTTTGACATGAGGCTCAGTGAGGCTCCACTTGAGGCGTCGAGCTCGTGTCGATCATGACTAATTAGTGGAAGTTTATTTTCGCGACTCCATCCTACGCCTCTTACCTACATTTACCAATCATAAAACATAATTGAACTTTCCAAGGCCCGAGTAACTTGGCAAATCCATCATGTGTTCTGCGTTCCTCTTCCTTCCAGAAGGCAGCAACTTTGAGAACCTTGTGAAGAATCCAAAACAACCATGTTGGTGAAGTTGAGAATCGCCAAGATGTACCAAGATGTACCAAGATGTCATGGACCCCCCATAACGGCTCGAGAGCGCCAGTATTCCGGGAAGATCCTGGATTTGTGATTAAGTGACAGAATTCCACTTTTATTCACCGGCTTTCTTTGGATTCAAGATTTCACGACAACGGGACTTGCATCTCCTCCACTCCCTTTTCCGTACCAACGTCTTGGGTCTCTTGTGTCCTCCTAATGGAACTGTTACAATGGATACGCAAGAGTTATTGAAACGGCTCGAAGCTGAGCGAAATGCTTACCTGACTACCCTGCAATTAGTTCACGATGCCCTCGCGCAGGCCGTTCCCGAGGTTCACATCCCAACTCACCATCCGGGACTTGCTCACGCCTTGCCACCTGCCACGACCACGACGAGCAGTAGTGTACACAGCACCACGACGACGGATATTCCATCGACCCCCCGCTCTCACAAACCTTCTCGTTTGAGTATCAGCAGTAACCTGGACAGCGGCAACTTCAAACTCGATCACAACGGGCCCCCTACCTCGTTGATCAAATCATCCTTCATCTCCGGCGATGAAGATGATGCGAGTGATGATGATGAATCTCTGTACGTCCAGGATCTTCTCAAGAAAACTTCCTTTAAGGATGAGGATTTGAAAGTCCATTTGAGGACGTATGAGTGGGATGAGTGGTCGCAGGCTATTCTGAGGAGTCTGTTTACCAGAAGTGGGAAAGTGAAGTATCCTCAGCTGTGGGTGGAGGGGAAGGTGGGGGAAGAGGGTGCCCATTATTCGTTGTATCAGGTTTTTGATGTTGGTGTTGATGGGACGCCTTTGCCGTTGCATAATGCGGGGAAGGTTACGGAAGGTAGGGGGAAGGATGAGGTTGTTTGGGGGTTGATTAAGGTATGCTTTTCTTTTGCAATCGTCCTGATTTGGAAATTTTGATATTGTCTCGTGGTATCATCGTTTTGGTGGCCACCTGAGATGGGGAGAGTGAGTTTTCGGTGTGGCTAATGAGATTGACAGGATATCAACACGAATAGTGAGAGATTAAGACAGGCGGTGGGGAGAATCACGTAAGTCCAAACTTTTCTATTTCATTTCTAAATACTGTAAATATAACAAGGCGGTTTAAGATGTTGAATTGAGGAGAGAGCTGATGAGAACATAGAATCTTGAGGGAGCCCTCCCCGATCATTTTTGCCGCTACTCATTTGACCATGAATGAACTTTTTGACATGGATGAGATTTATAAACACCTCGTCAAGCAGGGTACCACTACTGTACGTTATCTGCGATGTTGTCTTCTCCTTTTATGCCTTGGTTCTCGCAATCAATACGTGGTGGAACTCGGGGAATTTGGTGGGATTGTTAATTGTTTTCGTACACTCTTTACCCCTCAGTTTCCTCGAAATCAGCCCTCATTAATCTCTCACATCCATTTCCAATCAAGAGCTCAACTAACCAAGCAATAGGCTCACATGAAGCGAGCATATAACTCTGACCCCCGAAAACAAAAATCCTTCGTTTTCTCATTTGAATTCTACACTTTAATAGGGGACGATTGTCAGCCCATGTCATGGCAGCAATCAGATCGCGCTCGCACTATTCCAGACGGCCATATACCCATTTCACGTTGTAGCTCGATCGTTGCACTTGCGTTGGTGGGCGAGCCAATAAGAAAGTTGAAGAACAGTGCTAGAAGAGCAAAGACCCAGTTTGGGTTTGTGTATAGTCCCTGGAGTCCCTGGCATGTGCTTAACATCGAGTGCTATCCGGACTGGAAAAGTAATACGGGAAGTCACGACAGTACGAAACATTATGTCAACGGACCAGAGGCATTTCTGAATACGGTTCTGGTGGAGTACAAAGATGCTGAGAAGAGGTTTGATGAAATCTGTCAGAAAATTGGAACATTGGTTACGCCACCTGTAAGTCAAGTTACCTAGGAAGGACCACAATTTCTTCCAATCTCATTCTTCAAAGAAAAGAACTAACATTCTATCAAGGCGGATTTCATGTTCAACGGCGACCTCCGAGACAAGCTTCTCTTCGAAGACGCTGCCTTCACCTACTCCCGACGCTACTTCTGGGCTTTCCAAACCCTCGGAACAATGAATCAATCCATCAAAGCAATGATAGATGCCTACCAAGAGACATTCACCGACTCCGTCTGGTCAGGCACCCACAACACACTCTGGCCCCTCTCCTCAGAATCCGCCCGCGACCAATATTTCAAAAGACGCCTCGCATCACTACGGAAAGACTTCGAGCACGAGATCCGTCGTCTCAAAGCCCTGGTAAAAGACAACGACCTCCGAAGAAAAGAAATCCGCGATCTGAGGGATAACCTCTTCTCCGGAACAAGCGTATTGGAAAGTCGCAAGAGCGTGGAACAAACGGAAATCACGGTGCAACAGGGGCAGAATATTAAATTACTCACTCTGGTGAATATGTTCTTCCTCCCCTTGACGTTCGTCACGAGTGTCTATGGGATGACGAATATGCCGGTTGATGCGGGCTTCTGGCCTTTCGGGTTAACCCTCGCGACGGTTTGCGTCCCGTTTTTCTTTCTGATTGGGAGTATGAATACTAGTAGCGGGATGAAATTTTGGCGCGAGAATCTGGGGAAGTTTGGACGGTGGATTGGGGGGAAGGGGGATGATGAAGCAGCAGTGGCGGAGACGGATAGCGATGATGATGGGGAAGAGGGGAAAGGTGGTGTTGAGATTAGTGGACTTACGTATGGGAATGGGAATGGGAATGGGAATGGGAATGCAGTGATGGGAAGAGAGAAGAAACCGAATGGTGTCCAATATTCTGGACGGAGTCTCAGTGCTGCCGAGGGCATTAAACAGAGGACTGGACAATTCGTTACCACTCCGTCGGTGGAAAATGGAAAGACTCAGACTCAGATGGGCGGCGCTGAGAGAGAGAGGACTATCTCTTTTGGGAATGAGATTGGTAATTCGGAGCCTTCTGTGCGTCCTGGGTTACAGCGGAGGCAAACTGTTGAGGAGGTGCAGGCTGAGATTCGGAAGGGGGAGGTGGGGAAGATTGTTGCGAAGAGTGAGGTTCTGGAGAATTCGGTCGTTGGGAGGGGTGAGAAGGGGAGAGAGAGAGAAGGTGAGGGGACTGGTGTTTGGGGGAGATTTGGGAGGAGGAAGGGGGGGAGGAGGGTGAGTAATGTGTAATTATGATGGTATATGAATTGAATTAAAAATGTATAATGGGAATTAATTAGTGGTTTTGCGATGAGGGTGAAGTTCCTGGATGTACTTGGGGTTGAGGTGTAAGTTGTCTCGTAATAGTCTAGAGAGGAAATCTATACCCTTTTGACTTTTCGCTTAAATAGAAACTTTTATCGTAACTTACTATAAGATTTATAAGTCTAAAATCATTAAATGTAATTAACTCTAGAATTTCTCCTAAAAGAATATTATAAAAAGAGATATAGATATAGTATTCTAAATATAGTAAACTCTAAAAATAACTATATTATAAATTAAATATCGAAAATTTATACTTCTTAATAGATAGTATAAATATAAATTAATTAATTAATTAATTACTAATCTAATTAGTAGATTACGATTTAATTAGATTAATAATTAGTATATAGTTTAATTAGACTAGATTATTCTTATTATTAATTAATATACTATATATAGTAGACTAAGTAATATTAAAGTAGTTATCTTTTAATTTTAACTTTCTTTTATTCTTCTTCTTCTTTTATCTTCTTTTTCTCTATCTCTTTATTTCTATATATATATATATATACTCTAGCTCTTTAATTCTTAAATTATTAATAATTAAAGTAAAGAAGTTATATTATAAAAAGATTACTTAGAAGATCTTTCTTAAGCTCTCGATATATAAGAACCTAGCTTCGATACTAGTTCTATAATATTTTAAACGCACGGCTTATACTTCTCTATACTCTACTCTATTATATTATATATAATATTAATTAATTAATTATTAGTATAACTTAGTAGTTATATAGCTTAATATAAAAAGAGTATATTATCGTTTATATATACTATATAGTATATACTACTTATAGTTTCTAAGTAAGTACTATAACTAATACTAACTAATTAAGTATAACTAACTAAGTACTATTTACTATAGTTATACTAATACTACTACTTCTTTAAAAAGATAGAAGTATAATAGTCGGTTTCCCTTCCCCGTCGCTTCGCTAGGGGTCGGCGGAAGCAAGTGTCTCTCGCAAGCAAGTGTCTCCTGTAGCCGGGGTTTCTCCGGCACATGTTCCTACACTAAAAATTAGCCTGTAAACGATGATTTATTATCTATATAGCTGCTCTTCAAAGTCTAGGAAGTCGGCATTTACTCTTATTAAGTCTGTTGAGGCTATACTGTCATAAGAGGAGCCTGGAGCACTATCCAGATACTCTGGAATAACCTCACTTGTATTAAAAGAGTGAGAGTTACCTAAATTAAAGATAATCTTGCCTTCTTCTCCTTCTCCTGCTATACTAATAAGATCTTGTGTTTGGTGTACCTTGACTTTGTTAATAGCTTGTACTAATTCAGGATAAAATTCAGTCGTATACTGTAGTTGTTTAATAAAAGTAGGCTCCTTATCTGGCTCGTGGATTTGAATTAAATTATCTAGATGAGGGAGAGTACTGTCCTTCTTATGCTGTAAAAGCCTGGCCTTTTGGGATCTCTTGTCTTTTCTTGCCTGTACACCCTGCTTAAGAAGTAACTTCTTAGCCTTGTTTATAGCTGCTTAAAGCCTCTTTTCCTCCTTACGTAATTGATTACTCTTTTCTTTAGCCTCTTTCTTGTTAATTTGCTCTTGTAACCTAGTAACAGTAGAGCCACCCCCTTTACATATACGCTTCCTTAATCTTTTCTTTCTTCTTATATCATTAAGTATCTTTTGTTAAAGAGTATAGTGATCAACTATAGTAAGATGTGCCTTTTAAAGAGATACTCTAACCTCTTTCATTGTACGCTTGAATAGATTAACAGAGGGATTAGAGAATTAAGTAGGATCTCGAGAACCAAGGGCTTATACACTAGTAGCAGTAGACTATAATTTGTCTGGCTGTTAAGGTGGAAGTAGAGGTAATTCAGGATCTTCTTATACATTAGTTAAAGCTCTCTTCTTCTTTCTATATAAACGCATCTGTTTCTTAACTACTTTCTAACTTAGCAGATAGTTCCTAGATTTAGTAAACGCATTTTGAATTATCTATGTTTTTATTATCTTTTCACATATAGAGGTAAGGTCTCGAAAGAATGAGGTGACCGAGTACTCGAAGTCAAGGCTATAGAGTACAGCGGTAATAGCTTGTTTATAGTGCTCTTTAAAAGGGCGAAAGACGTTGACATCTGCCGGTTAAAGAATATATGTATAGTGTGAGGGGTAGTACTAAAGGAGTATATGATTCTTGTAGCATATAAGTCGGAATCGGTCATATATATACGTCTCGTGGCTATTAAGGAGTAGGATTCGCTATAGTTTATCTAGGCTAGCACTAAGCTCTCTGATAAGATGTTTAGTATATACTATAATTATCCGATTATTAATATATCCTATAGGTAAGTAATCTACTAATTCCTTTCTAGTTAACTCCTTTACTATCTAATTCTCTATAATATCCTTTCTAGGCGTAATTATAAAAGAAGCCGCCGCTTGTCTATCTACGCAAATTGTCTCTACTATAGTAACCAACTTTCTATTCTCAGGATTCGCTGTATATAACTCTTTAACTTGTATTAGAATAATAACGTTCTCGCTACTAGTATACCTAACTCTTACACTAGATTTGTCTATATTCTACACGTATTTAGCCTTCTAGATCTTGTATTATATAAGTATAGCTATATATTTATTAAACCATTCGTAGATCTCGTCTTTAGTATAGGATTCAAGGTAGTCAAAGGTAATAGGCTTCGTATTAATTATATAGAGGTAAGTATACTCTTTCAACCACTTGTAGAACTAGGACTCAGACAGGGCCTTTTAAGGGGGTATTTAGGCCTAGGGAATTAGCTAATTATCTAGAATAAGGATAGAAAGTATTACCTGTTTTAAGTTTACAATAGCTGCTCGTACTATAGAGTAAGTAGCTCCCAGGCCTATCTCCCACTGCTTATAACAATACTAACGAATAGCCTCCTCCTAGCTATCATTTAACACTTTATTATTCCCTCCATGAGTGTTAAATGTACCTTCTAAATTCCACACCCTCTCCCTTACTCTCTTTACTGCCTTCTGTACCGATTTGTCGTTAGCATAGAATATTCGAGCTCCTATAGTTACACTTTCGCTACTATCCTACTTCTTTACCTACTTAACAGTGCTACATATACGCTTCTTCTTTTCAGCTTTTGTAGGTAGCATAGGTACAGGGGGTGGGCTACTACGAATAGGTTCTATTTTAGTGATTTAGGATAAATAAGGTGGTGGTAGAAATAATTAAGATAGTATACGTATATAAAATTAGTAGGGGGCTAATCTACGGCATTACAGGAGACACTTGCTTACAGGAGACACTTGCTTCTGCCGACCTCTAGCGAAGCGACAGGGAAGGGAAACCGACTATTAGTACTTAAAAAAATTATTAAAAATTCTCTCTTTATTTCTCTAATTATAGCTCTCTATTCTACTATATTACTTTACTTTTCTACTTCTTTTATTCTTACTAATTATACTCTATCTATCTAATATATATTATATTAATAATTAATCTCTTCTTCTTTATAGATTCTAATTTAACTATATAAGTATATTTACTCTTAGAGTTAGTATATACTATAAGTAGAATCTTATAGTCTAAACTCTTCTCTATTATAGATTTAAGAGTAGTAGTAAGATTAAATATAGAGCTTATAGTATATATTTCTAAGACTAATATACTATATATAACTCTCTTATACTTAGTAGAAGACTAATAGAGAATATTAGTATTATTATTCTTATTAGCTAGAATAATTATATATTATAGTATAGACTATTATATAATAATCTATATAGACCTCTTAGTATAATATATATACTAGTATCTTAAGTAGAGATACTAAATATTTATAGTAATTAAGCTTCTTATACTCTAATAATTATATTACTATATTAGTAGTAATATCACTTAGTATTACTAGCTTTTTAAACTAAAAAGTAACTAGTCTAATAGTACTAGTAATTATATTATACTAGATCTTATAACTAAAAGTCTATAATTCTATACTAAACTACTAAATTATTAAATTAATCTCTTTAAAGCTAATACTATTAAGGCTTATAGTAAGTACTTTGAATTGAACTATAGAGGCTGTCTATATATAAGAAGATTCGATTGTCCTTTCCAGAGTAGAGTCCTTACCACCTTATATACTTAGTCTACTCATTCTAGAGGATTCTGCCACGTATTCTTTCCAAGGTTCTGTTAAGTCAATGCGTTACGATCAATGCGTTGCGATCAATGCGTTGCGTTACTAAGCGAGGTCACGTGCTCACGTCGCTGGAATACTCTAAGACTTACTCTACAGGTGCAACCCTTAACAAATACTCTCTAAATATTAGAAGTAGTAACTAACTAATTTCTATAACTTCTCTTATAATAGAGTTATATAGACTACTAGATAGTATATACTAAATATTATTACTTTAACTTCTATACTTCTCTAACTTTTATTTTCTTTAAAAATTTAATAACTTTTAATAATAATTAATTCTCTATTATAGTAAGAGTATTAGAAGTATTAAATATATCTATAGATACTTCTAAAAGCTTTAAATATTTAAAATAAAGCTTTAAAGAGTACTCTATACTCTTAGATATCTTTTTATTTATTTTTAGAGAATTTTAATATTATTATAGCTCTTAAGTTTTATATCTTATACTAATTAGATAATATTCTAGATATAGAGGTACTAGTAAGAGTTTAAGAGATTTATCTATATATAGCTAAGAAATAATAAGGCCTTAAGATTTTTAAATATATAGAGGTTCTAGAATACTAGAATCTCTAGTTAAGATTTAGAGCTAACTTTAAGAAATTTATTAGAAGAAAATCTATTCTAGTTAATATAGTATTAGTATTATATTATAGAGAGTAGTTAGTCTTCTTTATACTATCTTTAGAATATATATTACTCTAGAATAGCTAGTATACTATTCTACTAAGATACTCTAGATAAACTATAGTAGAGTTCTTATTTAAATTCTTAAAGTTAAAATTAGTATAGAAGAAGACTTATATTACTCTTTATTCTAGCTAAGTACTTTATTAAGAATATAAAGTTAAAAGAAATAAGTAAGTATAGTACTAGATCTAAGTCTTACTTAAGTACTATTAGTACTACTTTAAATAGTATTAGTATTACTTATAGTAATAAGTTATTACTATAAACTAGTAACTTAGATATAAATATAAATATATACTAATATATATACTTTTATAAATATTTTAAAGTATATATATTAAGAGTTATACTTATAGAGTAAGTCTTAGAATACTCTAGCGATATATATATATAACCTCGCTTAGTATTATAATATATAAACCTAATATAGATCAAATAGAACCTTTAAGAGTACTCTTAATAGAACTCTCTAGAATATATAGACTAGATATATAAGCTAGTAAGAACTCTATATTATAAAGAATAATCGATTCTTTTTATATATAGATATCTCTATAGTTTAATTTATAGTATTTACTATAAGTTCTAATAATATAGTAAAGATAGATAAAGAGATAGTAGTTATTACTATATTTTCTAGATATATTTAAATAACTATAGTAAGATAGTATATTAATAAATTAAATAATCTTATATAAGAACTTCTTATTACTATAAAGATATTTATAATCTATAATACTTTAATTAAGAGATTTAAGCTTATAGTATATTAGATACTTTTATAGAATTATTATTATAAAAGTTTAAATAGAAGATATAAGAGTAAAGAAGAATCTTTATATATATAACGTAGTTTATCACCGAGCGGGCCATATCACCGAGCGGGCCACTTTCCCCTATCAAACCTCTTCAACATACAATTACTCAACCACAACACATTCAATTAACTAAACTACTTAGAATCTGACGAGTTATTTAGTTCTACAGACTCTTGACAAGTTCGTATATTATGACCAGTCTTTCCACAAGTGCTACATCGTCGCCCAGAGGGCTGCCCCTCCTTTTGCCTACTCCCTTCAACGCGCTTATCGCGTCGAGCCTGCTCCTCTGCCTCCTTTTGAGCTAATACATCCTGCGCATCCTCTACAATAAGTGTACCCCCTTGACGGATCTGAGTCTTTTTAGCCCTCCGACGTTTACTAAGGGCTTCATTTGCCTAGCGAAGGGTTCGGACTTCAGCTAATAGTAAAGTCACCTCATGAGCTAATATCTCTGTGCCCTTAGCTAATGCAGCTACTGTCTTAAAAATCAGTGTTAGCGAGCTTCCTTAATAGAGTGTAATACGATTTTTGACTAGTATAGTCTACAAGAGAGCTTCAGTTGGGTTATAAGGAGTCTAAGAGACCTATAGGTTAGTATTTATAGAGGGGAGGTGTTAGAGTCTATAACCTAATATCAAGCTTAGAAATGACTACCGAAACCATACGCTAATTTACTCAGGATCTTCGCACAAGGCCCTTTGAAAGTTTTAAACACGATTAAAACATGTCTTTAATTATAGTTGACGTTGTATAAATCAATATGCCTAGAGCTTCCTAACGCATCTCCCTCCTCGTGATTCGAGTATATAATTCGCTATATCTTCAACACTAGCAAGCCAGGGCGCAAATCCTCGAGTATCTGAGTCCAGTATATATCGAATAATCACTTCCTCTTCTATCTCGGTCAGCTTATAACAATTAGCAGTAGTTTCGTCGCGAGAGGTTCGGCCAGCTATTCGATAAGCAAGAGTCGTTCTAGGTACATTGTAGAGGTTAGCAGCTTTTCGAATGCTCATTTTTTAGGATGATCGAACTGCTTCTATAGCTAGGATAATCCAGGCTTCGCTAGTATAAATCTACATGATTTGTTGTAGAGAAATCGCGTGTCTTAGGCAGTAGGTACAGAAGCAGGGAAAATTGGCCCGCTCGGTGATATGGCCCGCTCGGTGATAAACCACGTTATATATAATATATTTTTAAGTTTATAAGAGTAGTTAAAATAAATTTAGAGTTTAATTAATTTACTATATTATAGAATAGTCTAGATCTAAAAATTAAACTAGTTATAAATACTTTAAGAAATATAATAAAAATAAAAGACTTCTTAAAATTTTTAGATAGTAAAGACTTTATACTCTAGAAGGTAGTTATTAAATTAGCTAAAGAAAGGAAATTAATATTAGTCTTTAGTATATAGATATATAGATAAGATATATATAGAGGTTAGAATAACTTAAGAGATAATTTCTAGAGCTATAAATATAGTAACTACTCTATAGAGTAAGGTTTAAATATAGACTCTAACTAGAGCTAGTACTAGAACTAAGATAATAGAGATAGATATAGTAGTAATAGTAATAAAGACTAAAATAATACCTCTAGATAAGCTAATAATTAATAGTTATAAAGTAATCTATTCTAAAACTAAAGATAAGTTAGTAACTCTACTAAGTATATATAGAATCTATTAGTAAGTAATATAGTAAGCTAATAACTAACTAGTAATAGATAACCTTTCTATCTATAAGAATAGAAGAGATATATTTTTATAGCTAAGAATAGTAGTAGTAAGGCTCTATAAGAAGTATACTATAGCTAGAACTAGAACTAGAATAACTCTAGCTAGAGAAGTAATTAATAATATTATAATATATACTATAGAGAGAGCTAGAAACCTCTAAAGAACTTTAAATATAGAAATTAGAATACTATAGAGAAGATCTATAGCTAATAGACTTAGAGAGAAACCTAGAAGATATTTAAGATATATAGATAATTTAGTAATATAACTCTATAAAAATCTAAAAGTATTATAAGTTTAAGTTTCTATTTAATAATATATTATATAAGTATTTAAAGATATATAAATATAAGAAGCTTAAACTTATAGAGATAATTAAAGAAGATAAAGCTATTATTAAGAGTAAAGTTAATTTAGTAAAGATATTAGAACTAGATATAGATTTTATAGATAGTAATATATAAGTATAGATATAAGAGTTTTATTAACTAAAGACATAAGTAGAGTATATCTAGATATAGACTATAACTTAATACTAGTAGATTATAGCTAGCTAGTCTATATTTTACTAGGTTATAGATTTATATAATAGTAATAGTAATTAATATTTATAGAATTATATTAAGCTACTATAAACTAAATAAATATATTACTCTTTAAATATACTTTCTAGATATTAAAAATAGCTTATATATATTAGCTAGTATAAAGAGAGAGATCTATCTAGTAGATAGACTTAAAGTAAATATACTAATTAGAATAAATATTATAGATCTAGAAGATATTAATAATATACTAGACTTTATAATAGTTATAGTTAAGTTATATAGTATAACTATTCTAATTAAAGTAATATCTTAAGATATATTAATATCTTAGCTAGTATATATATAAAAGAAAGTAATTATTATACTAGATATAAAGACTCTAGTAGAATACTACTATATTAAACTATAGAATAGAGACTTTCTATTTAAGCTAGATAAAATCTATATAACTTTACTTACTTAATATAGTTTATTAGCGAGTCGATTATATTACTAAGTCGATTACTAAAAATATATATAAAAAACGTCTATATAACTCTAGTAAAAATCTATAATTCTTAATTAAAATTAATAAAATTAAAAATTTTACTTTATTACTATATAAATAAGTAATTTTAAAATTTTAGAACGCTTACTAGTTATAACTAACGATTCGCTTAAAATTAACTCTATATTTATTAAATTCATTTTATTTCTTTAATAACTTAGTAGTTATAATTAGTTAGTATCTAAGATTTCTACTATTACTTATATATAATATAATAAAGTAAAGTTTTTAATTTTATTAATTTTTATTAAGAATTATAGATTTTTACTAGAGTTATATAGATGTTTTTTATATATATTTTTAGTAATTAACTCGATAATATAATCGACTTACTAATAAACTATATTATCTTATAGATATAGAATTTAAAGAAGTTATAGTATATAATAAAATAGATAATAATAGTCGGTTTCCCTTCCCTGTCGCTTCGCTAGAGGTCGGCGGAAGCAAGTGTCTCCTGTAAGCAAGTGTCTCCTGTAATGCTATAGATTAGCCCCCTACTAATTTTATATATGTATACCATCTTAATTATTTCTACTACTACCTTATTTATCCTAAATCACTAAAATGGAACCTATTCATAGTAGCCCACCCCCTGTACCTATGCCACCTACAAAAGCCGAAAAGAAGAAGCGTATATATAGCGCTGTTAAGTAGGTAAAGGAGCAGGATAGTAGCGAAAGTACAACTATAGGAGCTTAAATATTCTATGCTAACGATAAATCGGTACAGAAGGTAGTAAAGAGAGTAAGGGAGAGGGTGCGGAATTTAGAAGGTACATTTAATACTTATAGAGGGAATAATAAAGTGTTAAATGATAGCTAGGAGGAGGCTATTCGTTAGTATTATTATAAGTAGTAGGAGATAGGCCTAGGAGCTACTTACTCTATAGTATAAGTAGCTATTATAAACTTAAAACAGGTAATACTTTCTATCCTTATTCTAGATAATTAGCTAATTCCCTAGGCCTAAATGCTCTCTTAAAAGGCCTCGTCTGAGTCCTAGTTCTATAAGTAGTTAAAAGAGTATACTTACCTCTATATAATTAATATAAAGCCTATTACCTTTAACTGCCTTAAATCTTATACTAAAGACGAGATCTATAAATAGTTTAATAAATATATAGCTATACTTATATAATATAAGATCCGGAAGGCTAAATACATATAGAATATAGACGAATCTAGCGTAAGAGTTAAGTATACTAGTAGCAAGAATGTTATTATTCTAATATAAGTTAAAGAGTTATATATAGCGAATCCTAAGAATAGAAAGTTAGTTACTATAGTAGAGATAATTTATATAGATAGATAAGCAGCGGCTCCTTTTATAATTACGCCTAGAAAGGATATTATAGAGAATTAGATAGTAAAGAAGTTAACTAGAAAGGAATTAGTAGATTGCTCGCCTATAGAATATATTAATAATCGGATAATTATAGTATATACTAAACATCTTATTAGAGAGCTTAGTACTAGCCTAGATAAACTATAGCGAATCCTACTCCTTAATAGCCACGAGACGTATATATATAACCGATTCTAACTTATATACTACGAGAATTATATACTTCTTTAGTACTACCCCTTACACTATATATATATTCTTTAACTAGTAGATGTCAACGTCTTTCGCTCTTTTAAAGAGTACTATAAACAAGCTATTACTGCTACACTCTATAGCCTTGACTTCGAGTACTTGGTTACCTTATTCTTTCGAGACCTTACCTCTATATATAAAAAGATAATGAAAACATAGATAATTTAAAATACGTTTACTAAATCCAGGAACTATCTGCTAAGTTGGAAAGTAGTTGAGAAACAGATGCGTTTATATAGAAAGAAGAAGAGAGCTTTAACTAATGTATAAGAAGATCCTGAATTGCCTCTACTTCTACCTTAACGGCTAGACGAATTATGGTCTACTGCTGCTAGTGTATAAGCCCTTGGTTCTTGAGATCCTACTTAATTCTCCGATCCCTCTGTTAATCTATTCAAGCGTATAATAAAAGAGGTTAGAGTATCTCTTTAAAAGGTACATCTTACTATAGTTAATTACTATACTCTTTAATAAAAGATACTTAATAATATAAGAAGAAAGAAAAGATTAAGGAAGCGTATATGTAAAGGGGGTGGCTCTACTGTTACTAGGTTACAAGAGTAAATTAACAAGAAAGAGGCTGAAGAAAAGAGTAATTAATTACGTAAGGAGGAAAAGAGGCTTTAAGTAGCTATAAACAAGGCTAAGAAGTTGCTTCTTAAGTAGGGTGTATAGGCAAGAAAAGACGAGAGATCCTGAAAGGCTAGGCTTTTATAGTATAAGAAGGATAGTACTCTCCCTTATCTAGATGATTTAATTTAAATCCGTGAGCTAGATAAGGAGCCTACTTTTATTAAACAACTATAGTATACGGCTGAATTTTATCTTGAATTAGTATAAGCTATTAACGAAGTTAAGGTATACTAAACATAAGATCTTATTAGTATAGTAGGAGAAGGAGAAGAAGACGAGATTATCTTTAATTTAGGTAACTCTTACTCTTTTAATATAAGTGAGGTTATTCTAGAGTATCCAGATAGTGCTCTAGGCTCCCCTTATGACAGTATAGCCTTAACAGACTTAATAAGAGTAAATGCTGACTTCCTAGACTTTGAAGAGCAGCTATATAGATAATAAATCATTGTTTACAGGCTAATTTTTGGTGTGGGAACATGTGCCGGAGAAACCCCGGCTACAGGAGACACTTGCTTGCGGGAGACACTTGCTTCCGCCGACCCCTAGCGAAGCGACGGGGAAGGGAAACCGACTATTATAGTTTATTAAAAATCTATATATATTAGAACTCTATATACTCTAAAACCTATATAAAAAGCTACTTAGTAAGTAACTCTAACTTTTTAGTTTATATATAAAAAAAGCTAAAATTAAAATTTTTATTTTATTACTATATAAATAAATAAAATATAAAATTTTAGACGTTTACTAATTATAGTTAACAATTCGCTTAAAATTACCTCTATATTTATAATTTCTTTTTTATTTCTTTAATAACTAAGTAATTATAATTAGTATATATCTAAAACTCTATATTATATTTCTTTATATACTACTAAAACTAGCTTTTTAATTATAGCTTTTTTTATTAATAGAATAAAAAGTTAGAGCTACTTACTAAGTAGCTTTTTATATAGGTTTTAGAGTATATAGAGTTCTAATATATATAGATTTTTAATAAACTATATTATAATAACTCTTATTATACTATAATTAGTATAAGCTTATTTTATACTACTTATAGTTTTTATCTATTAATAGAAATCTATATTAAGAATAATATTATAGAAGAGAAGATACTAGTAGTAAGAAGTAAAGTAGAAGTATTAAGTAAGAAATAAGAAACCTTAAAGTTATAATAGATAGCTATAACTAAGACGTAAAGGAAATACTATAATAAGAGAACTCTTAATATAAAATTTAAGATAAATAATAAAGTAATACTTTAAAGTAAGTATATTCGCTAGTTATAGCTAAGTAGAAAGCTAGCGAATAGATATCTAGAACTATTTATAATTAAGGCGATTTAAGGAGACTACTAATAAGTATACGAATTAATACTTCTAGAGTTATATAAAATTAATAATATATTTCACGTCTTACTATTAGAGCCTTAGTACCTCTAAGTAGACGTAGTTCTAGAGCTACCTATAATAGAGATTAAGAGAGTTAATACTTAACTATAGAGATAAGAGAAAAGAAAGATAGTATCTTATATATTAGAGAGGTTACTTAATATTAGATAATATATAGAAGTCTATAGAAAACCTTAATAGAGTATAGAAAGCGATTAAAGAATATTAAAAAGCTTATTCTAAAGACTAGATATATAGAAAATATAAGAGCTTAGGTTTATAAATAGTAAGAAAACAAAGAAAGAGAAATTAGAGAGATACTTAGAGATTAACTATAAGAAAACAACGTATTTATTTTAAAGCTAAAGGATATAACTATACTATTATCTATTATCTATTTCTTATTAAACTAACTATAAGTATCTCGAAGACACTTAGAAGAGAGGTTATTAGAGAAAGAGCTATTATTTCTAGGTATACCCTCGAATACTACTTAAAGGCCTTAATTAGCCTGTCTAGATATAGATAGAAGACCGCGGACAGGTGTACGAAGAGAGGTAGTAGAGCGGGAGAGGCGTTAAGAAGAGTATTAAGAGAGCGTAGCGCGAGTAGAAAGATAAGAAGAAGAACTACTTATTATCTTATTATTATTAGAATACTATACTTCTATTAAAACTAATATATAGAAGGAAAGTATAGAAATACTAACTAAATCTTCTTCTTTTTTCTTATCTCTTTCGTCTCTATCTCTATTAATATTATTATTAAAATTATTAGAGTTATTCTAGCTTAGAGAAGATAGGTTATTCTAGAGAACTATTAGAAATAGAAATAATAGAGTATAGTAAGAAAATAAACCTAGTAATATATAATATTAAGAATCTTATTAAGAGTAGCTTATATTTAGAAAATACTTAAAAGAATTAAGTACTCTATACTATTAAGAGTTTTAGAGGTTTAAAGAGAGCGAATAATAGCTTCTACCTTATTAGTATAGACTTTTTAAGTAGCTTTAAGAGACTAGATTTCTAGACTATTATTAAAATACTAGCTATCTAGTAAGCGAAAGATAGCTTTATAATAGATAATAAGAGTATTAACTTACTTATAATAGCTCTAGAGAATTTAGTAATATACTTTCTCTATATTATAATAATATTTATAAATATTATAGCTAGCTACTTTAATATAGCTATTTAACTCCTAGTTAGAACTATCTAAATTCTTAGAATAACGAAGATAATATAGACGAGATAAGCTAGTAGAAGGTACTACTAACTAAGAAGTAATACTATAGCGCTAGAGAAAAGATATAATTTAGAAGTTAATTAAGAATTAAAATAAGAATAAAGAAACTAGATAAGAGAATTAGAAGAGAAAGTTAGAGATAGAATTAGAAAAGAAAGAAGAAGAGAAATAAGAAAAAGGTTAAGAACTATATACTAGTCTACTAAAGCTTATAAATTATACTATTATAAATTAGCTTATTAGTAAATAAGTAAATATAATAGATATAGAATAGATAATTTATAGCTAGAGCTATAATAGTAGAAAGCTTAGTTCTATTATTTATAAATATAGAAGACTTAGAATAAATAAGTTATAGCTAGATCTATAATAATAGATAGCTTAATTCTATTATTTATATTTATATTTATATTTATTTATATCTCTTTTAAAAGATAAACATCTAGAAATAAAGAGCTATTCTTAGTAGTAAGCTAGTATATAGATAGTAGGTTCTTAGAGATAAGAATCTAGAGAGAGAGGTATTTATAAGAGGCTTAGATTAAGAAGGTTAGATAAACTAGAGGCTTAGTAAGCGAGAGGTATCTATAGAGTATAGAGTATATAATAGTAGTCTAATAGTAGCTTATAACTAGATCGAAGCTAGAGATACTAGAAATGTTTTTAGAAATATAAAGATAGAAAGAGATATTTAAGAGGTCTAGATATATATAACTAGAAGGTTAGATAGAGATATAAGAGAGGTATCGATTATTCTATATTATAATAGAATACTAGTAGTTCTATTATATCTATATACTCTACTACTTATTTAGTTTCTTATAACTTTACTATTACAAATATAGTAAATCGACGATTACTTAAGATATCTCTATATAAGCCTCGATCGCTATATAAAACGTCTAAAACCTACTACTACTAAACTATATTCTAGAACTATAGTATAGTACTATCTATAGAAGACTATAATAAGCTATATATTAAGAATTATACTAAGAAGTACTTTACTAATAAGAATACTATAGATAAGAACCTCTAGCTTTAGTATTATAAAGACTTTAAGAACTAGAATAAAAACTAATTTATATTAATTAATAAGAACTATCTATATCTACTTTATAAAGTATACTAAACTAGAGAAGTATATATTAAGACTAATAGAGCTCTTAGAGAATTAATATCTTTCTATCTTTATAAGATATTAATATATAAAGACTACTAATATTAGACTAATAAGTAAGTAAATAAAGTTACTAGAAATAATTAAAATAATATTAGATTATACTCTTTTAAAGTAATTCTTAAGTAATAATTAGATCTAATTATATCTTAAGTAATAAACTCTTAATCTCTTATATACTTAGTAAATTAAGTATACTCTCTCTCTTCTTCTAGACTACTCTTCTCTAGTTCTATAAATTAGCTATATACTAATATTTCTAGTAATATAGCTACTATTATTACTCTATAAGCTACTATAGATATTTATTAATAACTAACTAATATTTAAAAGTACTATACTAAAGAAATAAAGTATAGTAGTAATAGAGATAACTTTATAGAGAAGTTAATAAAGTTTATTAATATATATAAAGGAGTCGATTTACTATAGTATAGATGTATACTAGAAGAACTTTTAATAACCTTCTATAACTCTATAATTTAAGTAAATAATATTAGATTCTTATAAGTTTATATATCTATTATAAAACGATTTAAGAGCTATATTTACTAGAAACTTTTACTTAGTATATAGAATTAAATTAATATATAATATATATATTATAAGAATCTAGAAAGAAAGAATTCTAAGATATATAAACTTCTAGTAAATAAACTTAAGAAGCTTTATCTATAATTAATATAGAAGTATAAGAAACTAAATAAGTAGTAGAGTATATAGACGTAATAGAACTACTAGTATTCTATTATAATATAGAATAATCGATACCTCTCTTCTACCTCTATCTAACCTTCTAGTTATATATATCTAGACCTCTTAAATATCTCTTTCTATCTCTACATTTCTGAAAATATTCCTAGTATCTCTAGCTTCGACTCTATATTCCTGAAAACATTTCTAGTATCTCTAGCTTTAACTCTACATTTCTAAAAACATTTCTAGTATCTCTAGCTTCGACTCGATTATATATAAAGACCTCTTCGCTAAGACCTCTAGTTAATCTAGCTACCTTAATCTTAGTCTCTTATAAGAAGTTATAAAGTAAGACCTTCTTTAAGAATAAGCTTATACTTATCTATATTAGTATACTATTATATAGAGAAGCTTATATATTCTAAGAGTAAAAGACGCTACTAAATTTTATTAATAGTATCGAAAGCTTAATTTATACTTATAAGTTATCTTAGAGTCTAACTAATATATATATTATCGATAAAAACTCTCTATAAAGCTATAATTTAGCGAAACTAAGTACTACTTCTAGTCTATCTAGTATTAATATAATCTCTCTCTAATCGAGACTTAATTAAGATTAAGTCTTCTTTACTAATTAATATATATATAATATATATAACTCTAACTCTTATAATCGCGAATAATTTAAAAGCTAATACTATAATACTAGAACTAAGAGATATTAGATTTATAAGAAGTTAGTATTTATTCTACTTTAGCTTATAGAATCTTATTAAGTCGGTTCTATAAGTATTATATACTAGTATTCTTATTAATATAATATAATACTTTTAGATATAACTAGTTTTATATTATAAATAAGAGATACTAGTCTAATAAGTAGACTAGTAGCTAACTAATAACTAACTAATACTATATATACTATAAAGTAGTATATTAAAGTAAGTATATTACTTATATACTAGATATACTTAGAATACTAAGAATAAGTATAAGAATAGAAGAAGAATAAAAATATAAAAAGCGCTTATATACTACTTATATTCTAGCTAGTAAGTAGCTAGTATCTATTATAAAGAAATTATAAATATAAAATATAAATATAAAAATAATAACTAACTTAGTTATATTCTATCTACTCTATAACCTTTAGATTAAGCTTATTAGTATTAATTAGCTCTTTTAAGATCTAGTATAGCTTTCTCTTTATTATCGCGTCTACTAGATTACTTTCTTCGCTAATCTATTTAACCTCTATAATCTCTCGACGTTTATAGACTTGTCGAAGATATATTATATCGATTATTAGCCTCTTTTCTTAAGTAGTATCTAGCTTAACTAGATACTTATAAAGAGACTTTAAATCGATATAAAGAATTAGAGATAACTAGTCTAACTAAAGAATCTTTTAGATAGTTAACTTAATTATAGATCTAATATTAAATCTATAGACTAATATATATAGCTTAGATACTAATATACTTTATATTATCTATTTATACTTAATTAAAGACTAGTAGATAATATTTATAGATTAGTTATAGTCTATAAGTACGATTATATATCTGATTTATAATAAGAGATCTTTATTATTTATAAAGAAGACATCTATAAAGACTATTACACTTAAAGAGATTAAGTCTAGTAGTACGAAAGTAAGTTCTCTAGCTAGATTTTTAATTTACTATTAAAGCTACTTATTTAGTTACTTAATATTAGTCTTCTATAGATATATTATCTAGGCTACTAGTAATAAATTATATACTAACTCGAGTTAGTATATAGTAGTAATATAAGCTTCTCTCGCTTATTATATAATATATTAGTTCTTAGTATTTATAGCCTTATAAGTCTCTTCTTAGAAGCTAGTAAGATCTATAAGCTAGTCTATAACTAAGCTTAAGTTATAGGTCTAGTATTCTTATATTAAAGTAATTTAACTATTAGCTTATAGATTAATTTTACCTCTATTAAACTTAATTATATAATATATAGTTAGCTATTTCTAGTTCTTTATAAGAAAGTTTATATTCTATAGTTTAGTCTCTTTAGTACTTATAAAGGTAGCGTTAGCTAGAAGTAAGATATTATCTATCTATAGGTCTATAATATCGAATCTATTAGTTCTAGATAGTATATATAGTAGATAGAGATTATAGGTTAACTGTCGGTATATAATTATGGTGAATAGCACCTTGTACGAGAGCTGGGTGGATCTACGTGCTTTGGTCATGTGAGTGGCTTGCCGCTCACATACTCAAGCTCGTAGAGTACCACCTCTCTTTACCTTTACTCTACACGCACAAATGAATACACCGATTTAGTTACCTCCAAAGAGAAGGTGACCTGAATCCCGTATTCGCCGTCGTCACGACTACCAGGTCGTACCGACACTGATCAGTGAGCGCGCACAGATCAGATACACTTATTATATACCTCTGCCCCTTCTCGGATCGTGGTACGTTATAGTATAGTGTGGTGGTATCAAAACTTGAAGAGTAAAGAGCCACCTTCTCGGATCGCTGGCTATTAACTTTACTACCGCAACAAGTATCTCGATACGCTCGCAAGGCCTTCTCCGATCGTCCTTGCAAGATACTGGAATTGCGAAGGATAGACGACTATCAACCCCTTTACGAACCCCCTCGAGACCTTCAAGACGAAGAGATTCAGATTCCTACTAGTAACAGCGACTCGGTCGGGCTAGTACTGCTTTCTCTACGTTGCGAACCTCCCTCTTATCGAACCTCCCCCCTTGATATACCTTAAGGTCTTGATCTCTTTGTTGAGCTCTTCAAGAATCACCCTGCGGACAGCCTCTACCTGCTTTCGCCGGTGCTATACTCTCATCTACACCCTCATCTACACCCTCATCTACACCCTCATCTACACCCTTATCTACAACCTTATTTGCACCCTCACGACATTCAGCGGATTTACCCCTCAATCCGCAAACACCTTTGAACCTCGGCAAAGCCAGATTCTAAAGGCTTTGA